>JAVQIZ010217712.1:0-15941 GCA_036023535.2 Galaxias brevipinnis | reverse complement strand
GAAACCCACACAAACACAGGGAGAACATGCAAACTCCACACAGAAAGGCCATTGGGTCAGGTGGGGTTTGAACCCAGGACCTTCTTGCTGTGAGGCACCAGTGCTAACCACTGATCCACCGTGATGCCCCTGCGATCCCAAAAGCCCCTTTGTGCATTCTTCCGCTGATCGAAATGCCATTCGAAAGAATTGGCATGGACATCATCAAGCCATTAGACCAAAGCGTACAGGGCGTATTGGTTTGTGCTAGTCATTATCGACTACGCGACCTGGCACCCAGAAGCAGTGCCGTTGCACAACATTTGTGAAAGTACCGTTGCAAAGGCACTGTTTACGGTAATTTCCTGAGTGGGAACCCCTAAAACGATTCTCACTGACCAGGGCACCGATTTCATGTCACGTACACTGAGTGAGCTTTAAGGTTTATTGGGGATACAGGTGATTAGAAGCGTTTATCACCCCGCCACAGACGGGTGATGTGAGCCCTTTAATAAGACACTGAAAACCATGATCTGTAAATTTTATTCTGTTGTTCGGCGTGAGAGAAGTACCCCAGGCATCCACAGGGTATTCCCCCTTTCAGCTGTAGTAAGGGCGGCAGCCCCGAGGTGTCCTACACCTGGTTAAAGAAAGCTGGGAGTGTGGGTCTAGTGATAGCAAGAACAAAATTCAGTATGTCCTGGACTGAATGAGTGCAGATTTTATATGATGTGATTACTTCTTTACTACATTTGCGCAACTGGCGGGTTTACATTTCATTGTAGCTTATACCGTATACTAACATGAATCAAACCGAACCTTGAACCGAGGTCCATGGGACCTTCTAGTATTGGTGATGCTATTTTCCAAGATAACTGATTGCTCAGTAGGTGGTGCTTTTATGCATTTTGATCTGATATCTGGAACATAACCTGAGGCCTATACCACAAAGCAGGACTTTGGGTTAGCTAGGTAACTTCAGGTTTAACCCGAGGTCATCTGTACCGCGACAGTTGATCACTATTTACTGGGTAAATCGCTATGGTAACTTATGCTGCACACCACAAAAGCAAAAGCTGTATCTAATACAGGGACTAACGAAGGATCAAATTGGGAAGAAAGAAACAGAATATCGAGTTAGCACATGCTAACAAACTCACAAACAGATGACAAACGATAAACCCACTAACAAACACTGAATACACAGAACACCAAAAGGATAAACCTTAACGAATTGAGAGCGAGCACAAAACAGAACTAACAAATACAGTTTCGAAATCTCTCGCTCTGACGAGACTACAGGCGGGAAGTGTTTGAAGGAGACAGACCTCAGGAGACAGATCTCCTGATTGATCCATCAACGGAAGCTGATAGGGAATCTGAATGAATGCAATAGAGGAGAACACAGAAGGGAAAACAAGACACCAAATATGGGTGGACGAAACATTGACCATAAGATACGATTGAATTGGTTTTGTGGTCATATTTGTTTTTCTCTGTTTGTGTCATTCTGCAGAAGACCCCAACACAGGCAAGACCAAAGAGGACATCTGTGCCAGCAGCCATGTATCTTATGGTGTGTTATTACGCCTTCCATCTCATATATCCAAAATGCGTTGCAACACTCCTCTCTGCAGACAAGAAGTCATCTCGGACGCCATCCACGACTGGGACATGACTTCATATGAAAAGGCTATGACGAACTGGAGAAAGTTAAATGCCGACTAGGGCTGCACAATATCATAAAAAAATATTCAGTCTTCTAAATCTTAAATTTTAATTTTCATCTTGACCACTGTGATGGCCAAATTTGCCATTCTACCGGTTGTTCTGGCCTGAGCTGTTATTCAGATATGAGGGAAGGGTCAGAGGGAAGGCCAGGTCAACAACGAGATAGCATGTGCTTTTCGGAGACACTGAGGCTACGGTCACACCGCAAGCATTAATGCTCAATTCGGATTTATGCTCAGATCAGATTGTTTGGTTTGCCTGTTCACATTATTCATTTTAAATATGGCAAATATCAGATTCCAGTGTGAACTGGTCACATTGAACTGATCAGCATGCGCAAAAGAACAACAACAAAAGACGTCACACGCAGAACACTAGATCAAGAGAGCAGAGTTCCCAAGTCCGCTTATAACGAGAAACTTTGGGCTTCTTTTTTTTCAAAGTCGCTTAAAAAAAATCGGGAGTTATGGGTTGCAGGTTTTTTGGGCTTGTTGAAAAATATGGTTGCTTGTAAAGAAAATCTAACAAGATAGTTTATTTTTTACATTAATGGTTTATAGGCTACTTATCTCAATGCTTTGCCATTGAATGACTCATTAGTCATTTTGGCTCATTAGTCTACTAATATCAAAGGTGCTTTTAGGTGTAATCTCTGTGCAACCTCTCATTGGCTCCTACTTCGCAGAGCTCGAGTTTTACCAGTAGAAAAATGTGAACTAGGTTAGGCTTTGCTGACCCGTTGTTGAGCTATTATTTCTTTAAGTTCTTAGTTTTATTTTTGCTCTGTAAGTTCTATACGTTTGCACATTTATTAAATTAATTATATAACTATTAAAATCTCTCTGATTACCAGAATCATAATGTATAAATAAACGTATGCTATAATATGAAGACGTGACTCAAGATTGGACTAAGCTATTTAATTAGAATGCATTGTATGACAATGTAATGCGATTTATTCTATAACAGCTTTCTGTATCTCCATCCATCCATCCATCTATTAGCTTTACCGCTTAACTTTGCAGGGTGGCGGGGGGGCTGGAGCCTATCCCAGCTGACACAGGGCGAGAGGCGGGGTACACCCTGGACAGGTCATCAGTCTATCACAGGGCTGACACATAGGGACAGACAACAACTCACATTCACACTTACGGGCAATTTAGAGTCACCAATTAACCTGCATGTTTTTGGACTGTGGGAGGAAACCGGAGTACCCGGAGGAAACCCTTGCAAACTCCACACAGAAAGGCCCTTGGGTCAGGTTGGGATTGAACCCAGGACCTTCTTGCTGTGAGGTAACAGTTCTGTATCTCCAAAACAAGATAAAGTAAGGACTAAGTATTTAAACACACGATATGTATGAGAGAGCGGTAAACGCTTGACATTTGTAATGGAAAATCTTTACATATTTTCATAAACATTCACACCCCAAGTTTTAATAATGTTGTATGGCAAGAATAGAATTGGGCTTCCTTTGGGCTTGTTTTTGGAGGGGAAGTTGCTTATTTGTATCATAAGATCTGGCAACACTGCTGCAGCAACGTAAAGGTCACATGGATTCCGAATTGACCGTTTAGACTGAGGTCGCTTTGCAAAAAATCTGATCTGTATCCGACTTAGTACCACATAAGAAAGTGCCCCAAATCCGAATTGAAAAGATCGGATTCCATCTGATTCGTGCTGTTCACACTGTTATGAAAAAAAACAGACCTAAGTCACATATGAGCAAAATAAATCAGATTTGGGCCACTTTTGCATGCGGTGTGAGTGACCGTTGCCTGAATGTGTTTCCGCCATAACATCCAAATATGTGTACGTGTCCTTTTTGATACTGGGAGTTAACACATGTGTTCCCTCTTGACCAATGGGGATGATTTGTTTTAGTTTAAAACCAATATAAGAGAGACTATTGACCATGTCATGGCATGCCGTTTGGAAACCGACCTACAGGTTTGTTTGTTCACAACAGAGAAGACTGGTTAACGGTATGTTTATCACAGTAATTTCTGCTGACCTAGCAAACGTTAGCTAGTTAAACGAAGAGGGTAAGACAGCTGTTAGCTGAATACTTTAAAAATGATAATTCTCCTCCATTTCTTGTTTCTTTTTCAGACATTGCCAATTTTTCTACCAGCCAATGTTTAAAAAAACTGCGTTACTTTAATTAGCAAATTCCTCTGGGTTAGTAGGAAAACTTGAGTTAAAATGAAAGTACTTAAAAAAAATAAAGAAATAGGAGAATTAGACTTGCCTAACTTGATTAATTACTACCATGCAGTACAGATAAGACCTATTATGGTATGGATAAATGATAAAGCAAAACCAAAGTGGAAAACATTAGAATGGTATGACTCTAAGATTTCCTTTGAAACTTAACCGTTTACAAAAGGCAAAATTAAAAAAACTGGAAATAGACTATGTAAGATGCATACAATTAATATAGACTATTTACTTTTAAGGGAAATGGCCTGGGATCCAGAATTTTAATCAAATAAGATGGATGATACCTCTAAAATATGGGCATCTAAGGGATTAAAGGTTTTCTTTGAACTTCTAAATGAATAATAATACATTTAATTTATAGGCGCCTTTCTAGACACCCGAGGTCACTTTACATGGCATAGAATATTAAACAATATAGACAAATATATACAAAAAATGGCACAATATAACATTTGAAGTTCAATAAACATAAGACAGACAGTATTGAGGCAGGGAACATCAAACATATCATCAAATATATACATATATATACACATATATAGTATATACAAACATTCAAACATATACATATATATATATATATACATATATACAAACGCATATATATATATACATACCTACATACATACATACGTACATAAAATAAAAATAAAAAGCCAAAGAGAACAAACTAAGGGTAAACTAAGGAAAACAAGTGGGTTTTGAGGCGGGATTTAAAAATGTTAATGGAGTCAGAGTTCCGAATCACAGGGAATTCCAGAGAATGGGAGCAGCAGCACTAAACGCTCTGTCCCCCATAGAACTGAGTCTGGTTTTGCAGGTGGTGAGGAGACCAATGTCAGAGGAGCGGATGGTATGAGAAGGCGTGTAGGGTTGGAGTAGGTCAGAGAGGTACGAAGGGGATAGTCCATGTATAGATTTATAGGTTTTGAAAGAAATGCGAGATTTGATGAGAAGCCAATGCAGATGAAGAAGAGAAGGAATGATATGTTGCCAGGGTTTAGATCGAGTTAGATCCTTGCAGCTGAATTCTGTACATACTGGAGCCTATCCAGGGCTTTATTTGATGCCCCGATTAAGACACCATTGCAGTAATCCAGGCGTGAGGTGACGAATGTGTGAATTAATATTTCGGCAACTGCATCCGTTGTTAATGGTCTGAGTCTGGAGATGTTTCTCAGGTGGAAGAAGGCAGACTTAGGGACAGGTTTTATATGAGGTTCAATGGAGAGGGTGGAATCCAAGACCACACCAAGACTTCTGACCTTGGCAGAGGAGCAGATAGAGGAGTTGTCAATAGTGAGGACCACATCACCATCCTTTTTGAGTAGAGCCTGAGGAGCCACAATCATCAGCTCAGTTTTGCTACTAATGAGTTTCAAAACCTTTTGGGACATCCAGGATTTTATTTCAAGTAGGCAGTTTGTGAGTGAGGGGGTAGGGAGGGTTGTGTTGGGTTTAGTATGTATGTAGAGCTGGGTATCATCTGCATAGCAGTGAAAATTTATTCCATGTTTTCTAATTATTTGTCCCAGAGGAAGCATGTAGATGATGAACAGGATAGGCCCCAGGACCGAGCCCTGCGGTACGCCATGGCAGACTGGTGCAGGGTGGGACTGCGCTGTTCCTAGAGCCACTCGATGGTACCTGTCAGATAGGTATGACCTGAACCATGCATGGGCCAGTGATGATCATTGATGACCTTGGCCAGAGCTGTTTCTGTGCTGAATTTAGCCCGGAACCCAGATTGCATAGGTTCATACAACTCATGGTGAGACATATGGGGCTGCAGGATTTTGCTTAGGAATGGAAGGTTGGAAATAGGCCGATAGTTATTTAGAGACTGTGGGTCCAAACCCTGCTTTTTAATGATATGGGTGATCACAGCCATCCTAAGCTCTGGAGAGACGGAGCCAGTCTTGGTGGAGGTGTTTACAATGTTAACAATGAGGGGGCACAGAGTTGGCAGACTGGTCTTGACTAGGGAGACAGGCATAGGGTCAAGTGTGCAGGTAGAAGATTTTGATCGAGTGACCAGAGCAGAGATAAACGCAGCATCAACAGGCTTGAAAGTGTTGAGGTTGCTTTTAACAGGAAGGGCCATTTTTGTGAATACAGCCAGCAGCGGAATAAAGTCTTTCCAGCTGACGACCTTTAGCCTTCATAGAACGAAGCTCAGAGGTGTACCAGGGAGCAGGTTGGGAGAATGACACATTTCTTGACTTGAGGGGAGAAAGTGAGTCCAGGGTAGAGGAGAGCAGGGTATTATAATGTAGTAAATGGTCATCAACAGAGGAAGGCAGAGGCAGAGGGAGGTGTTGCAATTCGAGTTTGCATACAAGGGCAGCAGTATTCATATTTTTTATGTTTTTATAGATAAAGGACCGCTGCTCTCGCCTCCTTATGGCCAGTATTTTAACATCAAAGAATATAGCTTGATGATCGGAGATGGTAAGGTCCAGGCCACGGAGGTTGGAGGTGGAGCAACCCAGGTTTAGAATATGGTCTTTATTATGAGTGGGGAATTGAACATTCTGAGTTAGATTAAAACAATCAAGGAGGGAAAGAAATTCCACTGCAAATGCAGCGCTGGGGGAATCTACATGGATGTGAAAGTCTCCCAACAATAAAGCAGATGTCGACATGGCACAGACACTAGAAAGTACTTCAGACAGCTCAGAGAGAAACACAGAAGATGTTTTTGGAGGCCGGTAGACGAGCACCACTTGCGTTGCTGGAGAACCGACCCATTGAAATACAAGGCATTCAAATGACGTCACATTATTGACGGAAATCAGCTTAATCTTGAAGTCAGTACGGTGAAGAACAGCGAGTCCACCACCCCACCCTGAAGATTTTGGCTTTTGAAGGTACACGTAGCCTGGAGGGGTAGCTTGATTGTGCAGCACAAAGCCATTAACTTGCTGCCAGGTTTCCGTTAGACACGTAAAGTCAACTTCGTGATCCGTGACAACCTTATTTATAAATACAGCCTTGGTTGTTGAGGGAGTGTGTATTCAGCAGCGCAAACCTAGCAGTGTTGTTATGGATGGGGGACGAGACCGATGCCAAATAACGGTCAGATTTAACTAATGGTATTAGATTGTTCAAATTAGCACCAACATGTGTAGAACTTCTAGTAGAAGTGCGTTGGTTAATATTATATTTGTGGCATCAGTCATTGAGAAAGGGGATTTGAACCCATCATTAATTTTACCATTGGTTTATTTCTTCCTCTTTCTCTGTTTGCAGGCACTTTGGGAGTATAAGGACTAAGCACCCAGGAGGCAAAGTGGCCATTCTCTGAACAGACAAACATGTGAAAAGAATTACATTGCTGGGGGATAGAACTGCAGTTTTGTGTGTAATGAAGCATTCAGTGGCATTCTAATCCTGAATCCAGTTAAAACTCATGTGTTAAATGTATATAAAAAAAAATCTATCATACTTCAGTGCCTCACAGCTGGTGTATATAATGTGCTTGCTTAAGAAGGAAGTGCTTCAATCATTATTGTAGGTAACAAGATAGAGTCAAGTCATATTAAGAGTATAATTACCGAAGTATGAGAATAGGAGTAATAAGGAAAGGTAATTCTGGAAGTGCATTGCAGTGTCTAATAGCAACGAGTGCTTGAGAGAACAGACATGTTATGTTTAATTGTAAAAAACTAAACTATAAGATCCGATTGGTAGCTACAGAATAGTGTAAAATGATAGTAAGGTGAATAACATTGTAAATAGTTATTCTAAGATAGTTGGGTGAGTTGTGAGTGTTTGTGTGTGCACACCCTTAATGTTCACTATTATTCAACAATGAAAAGATTTTTTTTTTTCACAGATATCTATATTAATTAATAAAGACACATGATTGTGTATTAAAATGTATCTTTGTGGGAATATAGATGTAGAGTGAGTAAGCAACAGCAATCTGATTATTGGCCCGTGCAACCATAAGTGTCTGTTAACCTTCAGTAGCTATGAGGCTAAAAGTAGTTTCTCTCTAGAGATTCTGTAAATGTGTGAGTACTCTGAGCTCTTTGCATCAGCGCTACAGCATGCACTGGAGCTGGGGAAAAATTACATTTTCTCTAGAGATGTGAAGTCAAATATTTCAGTATTCTGATTTCATAATGTCAGTGCTAGAGAATGCACTGGAACAGATTTCCAACTAGTTGAGTTTTGGCCCTGTGGATCAACAGATATGAATATCTACTTCAATTACAAAGGAATATTTGAGAAAAGACAGAGGGAAAGCATGGTTGAAGGTATGTCGAAAAGTTACCAATAGGTATAACACTGTACAACAAGCAATAGGAAATCTTCGAAAGGTGGCATTATCAGAAAGAGAGTGCATGTACAGTACCTACTGTTTAATGACAATGATTAAGTGATTGTAAATGCTTGATTTAGAAAAATAAATGTGATGTATTTGTGACTAGGTGTAAATGCTGTTTTGTGTAACAACACAACATTAAAGTTTTATCCAACAAAAATATTACAGAATTAGCCAACAAAATTGTTAAGAAAAAAACTAGCCTATAGGCTAGAGTTTATAAAGGTTGAAGATGGTTGCGTTAACCCACAAATATTTAAACTTTGATAACCGTCTTACAAGCATGTGTCTCTATTCCACCTATATACCCAGTCTTTCCTTCCTTCCCCTTATACAAGTCTCCCAGCATTTCTATCGAGGCAAATAAGAAAATAAAAAATCATGTCAGTGTTTAAAGGCTAACAACATTGGTGTTTCCAGCCACTTGATGTTAAAGCGGCTGTCGTTTCTGGTTTTGGGAACCCCTAAATTTTGCATAGTGTAATTATTTTACCTAACTGTCGCAAAGAAGACATGCATACAGTGGCCCTGAGAGGCCAATGCACTGCAACTTCAGAAAACATGCAAACAGACAAAACACAAGCAAATTAATCAATTTGACAACACATGCGCAGCATTTAGAAATAGCGCTGCAAATTCGGAGAACAGAACATACTACAGAAATGTGCTGGAAATAAAGAAAACAACACTTTACAGAAACGCGCTGCAAGTACAGAAAACACAACACATAACAGAAACATGCTGCAAGAACAGAAAACATAACCCATTACAGAAATGTCAGCAAATACAAACAACTCAACGGAAATCTTTCCAGAGAACACCTAACAGTAAAGAACACATCTGGACACGCATGTTTAAGTAGGTTATTCGTCCGATTTTTATCATTACCTTGTCGATGCATCGTATTATGGAGGATCAAAGTGCCAAAATTAAAAATAAATACATAAATAACTAAATGACTCAAAAATAAATAAAATGCTACGGATTGTATTTTCCTTTGTATTAAATCCCCTATTAATTACTTTCCTATTTACATTTCTTTTTTGCTTTTTACATTTCCGTTTTACATTTGTTTTACATTTCCCCTCCTATGTACTTCCAATTTATAGTTTTACTTCAGTAGTACTTTCTTTAAACAATTCTTCAGAAGTAGTTTTTTCCATTTCCGTTTGGCATTTCCTTTTACATTTCTGTTTGCATTTCTTCTTCATTATGCAAATAAGTAGGGGGTGCTTTCAGTCTTAGCAATCAAACTAGGAAAAAGCACTATTGCTACTGGCTAGACAGGTTAAACAATGAGTGCACCCCTTTAGGCATTTGACAATTTGTTAATTTGTTTTTATTCAATAATGTTTACTAAACCAACAAAAATTCGGAAGATAGGACTGTTTCATCTCATAAAAAAAAAAACACGTCAATACTCAATCCATGCACTATGATGTCGAACAACCAATAGGTGAAAAGTTGACCCCATGACGACATTTTAATAGTAATTATACATTTAATTTATAGGCACCTTTCGAAACACCCAAGGTCACCGTACAAGATATATACAGTAAAAACAGCACAATATACAATTTAGGATGCAGTAAACATAGGACAGACACATGGGAATTGAGGCAGAGGACAGCGATGAACAGCACAAGATTACGAGGGTAAAGGGTTTAAAAAAACAAACACATTATGTCAGGCATAAAAAGAACGCTCTTTTAAATAGATGAGTTTTGAGGAGCTTTTTGAATGTTGTACAACATTAAAACAATTTAGCAGAAGGCTTTCTGTTTTGAGGCCTGATTTAAAAGTTGATAGTCTGAGGCATCCTCATGGTCTGGGAGGGCAATCCACAGACGGCCCTGCAGCACTGAACGCCAGATCACCGTGGAGTAAGGACCCACATCGGCTGCAGATGCACTTTTTCGTCATGACAGAGGGGATGGAGCGCCCCGACACAGGGAACAACAATCGCCAGGAAACTCTGCAGATGCAACTGGGCCGGCGAAGAAATCCAAAATTCAAAGCAGTTTGGAATGTTGTAGCCACCAAAGCTGAACAGCTGAGAGAAAGCGGCACTCCAGTGTCATGTCAGTCCGGTGCGAGGCTGTTGTACAGTGCAGTGAAGTCCAAGGGTAGCCTGTTAGCTAACTAGCTTGTTAGCCTAGCAACCACAAAAACAATTCCTTGCCAAAAAAAACCCGGCTTACCGAGATAAGTGTCCCTTAGCGTTATAGCGCCTATAAATTAAATGTATTATATATTACTAAAATGTCTCATGGGGCCAACTTTTCACATATTGGTGGTTCGACATCAAAGTGCAAGGATTGACTATTGACTTTTAAAAAAAATTAAGAGATGAAAGTCCTTTCTTCCGACTTTTTTTAGGTTTAGTAAACGTTATGAATAAAGACAAATGAATAAATTGACAAATGTTTAAAAGGGTGCGCTCATTCATTGTTTAGCCTGTCTAGCCAGTAGCCATAGCGCCTTTTCCTAGTTTGATTTCCAAGACTGAAAGCACCACCTACTTATTTGTATAATGAAGAAGAAATGCATACAGAAATGTAAAAGTAAATGCCAAAAGGAAATGTGAAAACCAACTTCTGAAGAAATGTTTAAAGAAAGTAATACCTAAGTAAAAAAGTAATTTGGAAGTACATAGGAGGGGAAATGCAAAGCAAATGTAAAAGGCAATGTAAAAAGCAAAAAATAAATGTAAATAGAAAAGTAAATAATAGGGGATTTAATACAAAGGGAAATACAACCCATGGCATTTTATTTCTGTTTGAGTATGTATTTATTTTTTATTTTGGCACTTTGATCCTCCATACCGTATCAGCGATTGCCGGTTGTTTAAATAGTCTCCCCCTCTTCCTTGATCTGAGCAAATGGAGTACAGGTTTCTGTGTGATTGGTTTGTGTGGCAGTGTGCATTGTGACAAGTTCTCGTCATAGACCAGACTCCTAACTGACTGCCTGAACTCCAGCTGAAGCTGCATGTGTCTGAATTTGCAGCACGTTTTCTAAATTCTGCGCGTGTGTTCTCAAATTGATGTAGGTGTTTTCTTAATTTGCTTGTGCTTTGTCTATTTGCATGTGTTTTCTTAAGTTGCAGTGTGTTGGCCTCTCAGGGCCACCATACATGCACAATGCTCGTGGTCACTGCATGCCGCTAGCCAAATCAACGACTATACTCCCGAGTTCGATGTTCTCTTCCTGATTTAGTGATGCACTTCCTTGTGCCATAAAGCAATTTGTCAGTTTTGTGGGAGATCGTAACCAGTGGCAGACAAAATGAGTGTTAAATATTGAGATCATTGAGGGGAAGATCCAAAATATTGAAAATATACTGTCGCAAGCTAGCCGCAAACACGCTACCTCGAAAACAGTACGTTAGTGCAAGAGCAAGCATCCGATTAATGTTTTCGAGGTTGCGCGTTCGCGGCTCACCTGCAACAGTATATTTTCGACATTTGGGATCTTAATTTTTTGTTGTTCTGCAAGTGTTATCTTGCTTTTAAAAAATAACAAGCTAAAAATAATCAACAAAAATGATGGGTGCAGACGAATCCAGGTGATAAGGCTCATAAAGCAAATTTGCATAATTTTAGCCTTGTAAGTGTTGTGTTTATTAATATAAACACACATGGAAGCAAGGCTTACGATTTTTTGTTGTTATAACCAACTACGGTGATATAGTAAATTAAAATTATACATTCATGCTTGAACACTGCAAACTTATTTTTCATTTATGTTAATTTTAATATATGTTCATTTTGGTGTCACAACCAGCAGACAGTGATTTTTGCTGGCATAAGCCAGTATATGTGACCTCCAGCCACTAGAACAGTTGGCGGCGAGTGAATTGTGCTGCGGCATATGCCAGTATATGCGACCGGCGGTTCGGGAGGGCTATGGAGAAGGACTTTCGGTTGGCCTCAAGGAAGTTCTGGCAAACCGTTAGACGGCTCAGAAAGGGAAAGCAGGGATTGGCCCAGGCTCTGTTAAGCAGGGGAGGAGAACTGCTGACCCGGACTGGGGATATCGTCGAGCGGTGGAAGGAGCACTTTAAGGAACTCCTCAACCCCGCCAACACGTCCTCTGTGGAGGGGGCAGAGTTCGAAGACTCGGGGTGAGTCTCAGCCATATCCCTGGCAGAGGTCACTGAGGTAGTTAGGAAGCTCCTCAGCGGCAAGGCGCCGGGTGTGGATGAGATTCGCCCAGAGATGCTGAAGGCTGTGGACATTGTTGTGCTGTCTTGGCTGACACGCCTCTTCGGTGTCGTGTGGAGTTCGGGGACAGTACCATTGGAATGGCAGACCGGGGTGGTGGTTCCCATTTTTAAAAAAGGGGGCCGGGGGGTGTGCTCCAGTTATCGGTGTATCACACTTCTCACCCTACCTGGGAAACCTTATGCCAGAGTGCTGGAAAGAAGGCTCCGACCGATAGTCGAACGTCAGATCCAGGAGGAGCAATGCGGATTCCGTCCTGGTCGTGGAACAGTGGACCAACTCTTTACCCTTGCGGATGATGTGGTTCTGTTGGCTTCTTCAGACTGTGACCTTCAGCATGCACTGGAGCGGTTTGCAGCTAATTGTGAAGCGGTCGGGATGAGAGTCAGCACCTCCAAGTCTGAGGCCATGGTTCTCTGCCGGAAAACGGTGGAGTTATCTCCCCGGGTTGGGAGTGAGTTGCTGCCCCAAGCAAGGGAGTTCAAGTATCTCGGGGTCTTGTCACAAGTGAGGGGAAAAATGGAGCGTTAGATTGACAGGCGGATTGGTGCTGCATCAGCAGTAATGCGGGCCCTGTACCGGACCGTCTTAGTGAAGAAGGGGCTGAGATGAAAGGCGAAGCTTGCGATTAACCAGTTGGTCTACGTTCCAACCCTCACCTATGGTCATGAGCTTTGGGTAGTGACCGAAAGAATAAGGTTGAGAGTACAAGCGGCTGAAATGAGTTTCCTCCGTAGGGGGGCTGGGCTCAGCCTTAGGGATAGGGGTAAAGAGCTTGGTTATCCGGAGGGAGCTCGGAGTAGAGCCGCTGCTCCTTGGCGTCGAAAGGAGCCAGATGAGGTGGTTCGGGTATCTGATTAGAATGCATCCTAGACTTCTTCCTTTGGAGATTCTCCGGGCACGCCTTACTGGTAGGTGACCCCGGGATAGACCCAGAACACGCTGGATAGATTATATATCTCATCTGGCCTGGGAACGCCTTGGGTCCCTCAGGAGGAGCTGGAAAATGTTGCTGGGGAGGACGACGTCTGGACTACCCTGCTTAGCCTGCTGCCACCGGGACCCGGCCCCCAGATAAGCGGCAGAAAATGGATTGATGGATGGAATCTGAGAGGGAGTAATGTGCCACAGAAGTGTTTAGCCTGCCAAAATATATAATATAAGAATAAGCATATGATCTTGTCTTGATTTGGAGCAGAGCAGTCAACCACAAGTCAAGAAGTTTCCGGGGATCTCGAGCTACATGTGTTACGCTGGTCTTGTCTCCCTACTTGTTGCTCCTGAAAGATATGAGTGGACTTTTTGATACCCATACGGTGAAAATGTAGAATCTGTAGTAAGCTAAAAAGTTAACCCCATTTTTGATTTGAAAGATAATGTGGTGCAGGTCTCTTAGGGATGGGCACAAAAAATGTATCACTTAAAATTAACATCCCAATTTTTATATATATATATATATATATATATTAATATATATAATTACATGTTGACTGGTGTTGACAAAAACTTAAAGAAAGCAGAAGGGTCCAAAACATAAAGGAAATTACTTACCAAAGTGTTTTTTGTTTTTCGTACATTTGCGCAGTGCACAGTGTATAATTTTCAAGGCTTTGTACACATAATGAAAGAAAGTGCACTTGACATAATACATAGTAAATTCAAATGGACCAAATATCTATTGTAGTATTGAAATATGAAATTTTTTTAGGTCTTCCTTGGCCCTTTCTCTAACCTTGTACGGTTTAGGCAGTGCCGTCTGAGAAAAATGGTTTAGACCAGGGAGCTGGACTGCCACCGGGAATTCAACCCAAGTCAGATGAGCTGATCAATAACAATCTTTTGTTTGACAACTGATCAAGCTCAACTGTTTCTTCATGGTGGAAATTGTAGGTAGCACAGCATCAAAAGGTTTCTAAACTTAAGCAAGATCTGCCTGATGTACTCTAAAATGCATTTAAAGTGCTGGAGCACCTGAACCAGCTATTGAACAGATTTGCCATATTAAAACACAGATTCCTACTGAGAGGAACTGTGCTGTGGAGATTCCAAAAATCAACCCAACAGGTATCAAGACTTGGGCTCCTTCCCTTCATACAGTTGTGGTCCAGGCAAATTGTGTTGCTGGGTTGGCTGAAGACTGCAATCAGAAAAAATAACAAAAATGTACCCCGGTTTGTTTTTTAGGTAAAAACGCAGAGACAGAGCTCAAGCTGTTTCCCAGTACTGGGGGTTGTTGCAAGCTAGTTTTAAGCCAGCCGAGCTCCTTTGTTCTGGCATAGGCCCTGATTCTAACTCTTCCCTCTGGAGCCAGTAGTTGTAGTTGGCAATTGTATGTAATGTACGTGGTGGTGAGATGAGCCTGGACTATTGGCTACTCTGGTTTGGCATCCTCTAAAACCCCAACACCAGTCTGGCTCTTCTAAAACCCTTGATAACTTGATGGCTAATCTTTCTTAACACTGACGCTCCTTCAGTTTTGTGAAAACTTGAATTCTGGTCTCCTTAATGTGGGGGTGATATACAACAAATTAATAATTATCGGTGAAGATTTTATTACTTCAAATGGTTCAGCTTTTTTATGTAGACATAGGCTTAGCTAAATCAGAGTTAGGTCACTCCTTCATTTCAAGTCAATTCCCACTGAATTGCTATATTTTCCATCACCCCAGTCACTGGTTGAGGAGGAAGTACAGTATATCAGCTGTATAGGACGAATCTTACCTGGGAACTTGTATCTCCTGGTGACTTCCATACTTTTGAATCTTTGTGTTACTTTCTATCGCCCACAAAATAAGTAATTTTATCTCACAGTAATCTGCCCTTGTATTAATATTCAAGGACAACAGCGTAATTATTCCTGTCGACATGAATAATCATATTTGCTGCCAATATAGTTCCCTGTCATTTTTTTTCTTTTATTTAAAAATTTGTTTAACCTTAGTCTGTCAAACGACTTACACATATGAAGTCATGCTCTTGATATTAGTTGTGCCATATGGCAGTGCTGTTTAAATCGCAAATCTTTGATCTGTTCAAAAGTGACCAAAAATGTGACATTTCTCATGCTTTTATACTCTTATCGACATGGGGGATGGACAAAAGGTGTTTGCTTTATGCAAATGTATTCAATATGTTATTTATTAGTAATATGTATATTATTAGTAAGTATCTCACACAATGTAGTTTGTCCAACCTTTTTTCAAGCATTAACGCAAAACAGACTGAAACAATAATAAGCGGCGTAAAATGGAATGGATGGAATGGAATTTAAAGATTGTGTTTTTGAACATAAAACAGCTCAAATTAAAAAAAACTTGGGCTGGAGGTAATGTTGTCAGAGTCCAAGTCCGAGTCATCGCCATGCAAGTCCAAGTCAAGTCATGAAAATCATGACTCATGTCAGACCCGGGTACTTCAGCACTGCCGTATGGTCTGTCTGATAACAACAT
>JAVQIZ010217676.1:0-11073 GCA_036023535.2 Galaxias brevipinnis | reverse complement strand
CTCCAGGAGGATCTGGAAAGCGTTGCTGGGGATAGGGACGGATGGAATTCCCTGCTGGGCCTGCTGCCACCGCGACCCGGCCCCGGATAAGCGGCGGAAAATGGATGGATGGATGGATTTCTGAATTTTTTACATGCTATTTGGCTAAAATGCAGCAATTCTGTGCCCTGGACATACCCTTTACAAAACAAAATAGCATTTCACTTATGCACAACACAACAACTAAGTTTAAAACATACACTCATCCAACCCACACAATATATACCATGCGTAAAAGCACAGGCCGGACTGCAATACCAAGAAACCACACCAGAGACAAAATCAAAAGCATTAAAATGTCCTCTACATCACAAACACTCATCACTGAATCATACATTTGCATTTACAGTTCATATGCATACAAAAAGGTTCTTAAGCATGTCCATCCACAAAAAGTGAGGTGGCAAACACATTTGGTAAGCTGTGATCAACAGGGAGTGCTGACTATATCGCGCTGAGTAAACAATTATGTCTGAATTACCCACCCCGCAATAAGTTGCCTAGACGTCATTGCTAAATCCCTGGGAGGGGAGTGTACGTGCCCGGGTTTGAGTGTGTGAGAACATAATATAGCAGGTAATTCAACCCATGGGGTATGTTATTCCATCATTAGCAATATCAACCTGTTCCAAAATGCGTTATCTGCCTGACAAGACTGTCACACATTGAGAGCCGTTGTTAAATAGAAACCTATTTTCAAACACTTACTTTAATCATTTTCACCAGCACAACACTCCTTAGACTACTTAGAAAAGCAGTTGTGATGTGGTTCTGGGAATCATAGCTACTCTGTCTCCTTTATGTGCTCATAGGAAGACACAACTAGACAAAGACCCATCTTTAGTCGAAGAGTATTATAGGCAAGGAAGTTCATGTGGCATCCTCAACCTTACGGGTGAGAGCGATTATGGAGGTGTACGTAGACTGCATGTGTGCTCAAGAGTGCAGTTGTAACCTGCATTTACTGTTTGAAATCGCCTACATTCTGCATTGCTCACAGCAGAGGTGTGTCAAATCTATGTGCTGTAAAACGTCTTTATGGCTTCGTGTTTGGGTACCTGAAAAGGCGTTGCTATAGTAGCGTGACAGCGTCTGCATTATGTCTTTGGAGTGCTGTGTCCACGGGGCGATCTTGCGGTAGGTCTTGACCCTGTGCACCAGCTGGGAGCCCCCGTACTGCAGGGAGAGGGTGTCACCGTGGTCCTCGTAGAGCTCCTCAAACAACCTGGGGGAAACAAAAATCACTCGAGCAATCCTCTTTGGTTTCTTTATTGGTGGTATGCATGATCAAACCTTTAAGATTATTGCTACCACTATACCTGACGCAGTCCGTGTCGAATTGGAGCTTGGGTTTGTCAATCATTCCTAGTGCATAGAGCTGATATGCCAGGGCACACTTCCCCACCATGAACTGGGCAGTGTTGGTCCGGTCCAAACAATCTACACAGTTGGTCCGCAACACTCCTGTCTAAAGATGTTGAGAAAAACTATAAGGTACCTCAAAAAACATTTACCAACAGGAATTATATCTCCAACCACTTTTAAACATCAACTTTTGAAGCAAGAATCAGAATAGCTATTCTGAACCGAGAGTGTGGCGTAATAACTATGAACAAAGGATGCTTTCCTCAGGCGTACGCAAATGTCAGACCAACAAGCACTTTACAAACAGATATTGGTATTTATTGGTTTCCATGACAACTAATAGTATCTGCAATTTCTCAATATCTGACTCATTCACAATAATTAAAGTGAAAACATAATTTAGTAAGCAATGTGAAAACATAATTCAAACAGCATTTTCTAAATAACTAAAAACAAAAGTTAGGCACTACTTGGATGATAGAACAGATGGCGAATGTACAAATTGTGCAATTAAAGGTTGATGTTGTAAGTATACCTGCACACGGCCGTTAGATGTGCATTGCCCGCCTACGTCCCCCCACCTGAGAAAAAGAAAGTCAGTCAGCATTCAGCCGAATCAAAAATATCACTAACATTTTACATAGATGTACTTTCCATGCACTGACGTTATACCGGTGTAAACAAAACATCAATCTAACCATCTCCCTTTTAGCCCTTGTGACACTTTTTCTAACATCCAAGGGTCTCCCTCCTGTCTTCCTCACCTTTAAATTTCAGTGGTTTTATTCATTATGCTCATCAGTATGACTAACGCAAATAAAGTTTTAGTTTCAGAGATTTTCAAAGAGCAGTTGATATTTTGGATGGGTGAGTGAAAATTACCTTAACTAAACATACAGATAGCTTGAATGATTCGAACTGCTAAACAATGTGTTATCAGGTAGTTGATTTCATTATGATTTGGTTTCTTTGTCTTTTACTATTCTTAAAGCATCCGGAAATCGTATTTCGTGCTTGCTCTTTATTTTGTACATCCCCATCCTTTTGAAAATGTTCAGAGTTGAGCTTTATTGTAAGCAGACCTGTTGCTTCAGTACCACCGTAATCTATTGCTCCTGAAGGCAGAACTCTCTCTCTCTCTCTCTCTCTCTCAAAAAAAGAAAGCTACAGGGAAAAACGAATGTAGTTGCAAGAAGAAAGTGACAGGCTTGCAACGCATGCTGCCTTCTTAATAGCTAAGGCTGGAGTGTGCTTAATGACCTGCTGTAGAGGGGAGAGTGTGGTTAAGAGTGTGTGTCTGTGTGTCAATGCAAGTGTGGTAGCGTACTGTAGGTGTGTGTGATAAATTGATACCAAACATAATAGCTGGAGGCCAAAACAACATAATGGATAATAAATACAGGCATTAAATGGGTGCCAGGTTATGTAACAAAATTGGATTGCTCAATGCTTTTGATTAATCTAGCCAGTTAAGCGCAGAGCCTGCACCTTACAGTACATGCATACCCATTTACTCAGCCAGTTACAGTTACTAAAACCTGCAAAGTCGCTATATTAAAGCTCCTCATTCATTCTATAATAATAATAAAACTAATAATAATATAGTAGACTTGTTTGAATGTGTTTCAGGACAGTCAGAGAGCGAGACCCACCTCTCATCTGGCCTCAGGGTGTGACAGTGGAAGTCAGAGCGGTTGATGAAGAAGCCTGTCCGTTTCACCACATTCTCAGCTATCATACTTAGCCGGTCCAGCACGTTGCACAGCTTACTGAGAGAGAGAGAGAGAGAGAGAGAGAGAGAGAAAGAGAGAAAGAGAGAGAGAGAGAAAGAGAAAGAGAATAGGGGACATCGGGATACACATTTCGTAAACCTCTTCGACATTGCTATTAAGGACAGAATAAAAAATACATCTTACAAAACTTAGGACAAGGGCGGCTCTCTCATTGTCAATTGAAATTACATCTGGGTTCATGGAAACGTCTGAGGCAATATTAATATGCAGCCGCTGAGCAAAACACCAAAAGGCATTATGCCGGCGGTGTTTCCATGGTTACATAAGTCCTTGAAGAATGACTGGATAAGAAGTAATGATGAAAATATACTATAGAGAAATATTGACCTGCCCTGGGGGCATTGTAGGAGGCAAGGATTCAATGGGTGAAATGAACAAAGTGTGCTTTTCAGATGCACTGCATTAGGCCTAGCTGATTGCAGATTGTTGCACAATTGTCAAAACTTAAAAGTGCTTAAATGTATTGTAAGTGTGACATCTGGTCTGTTGAATTTGTACATCCAGTGGCTTTGGAAAGTATTCTCTGAACCCTTTACTTTATTCAAAACGTATCTGGGCCAAATCTTGATATGACATGAATGAGTTTGCCTAAACAGCAACAAGCGCACTCTGGGATTCGAGGATCGTTCAGTCCATCCCTCCATCCCTGAGTGAGTGAGTGTTTATCTATCAGCCTCACCACCTCATGTTCTACTATTTCGTGCCACCTGAATACAACATCATTTAAGAGGTAGATATGCATGTACAGTTGAGGCCAAACGTTTACATACACCTAGGCTAAAAGATATTCAAACTCAGTTGTTCTCAACTTCAAATGGCACTATATAGAAGTCACCATTATACAGCACCAATAGGGTTGGCAAAAAGAGACAACATGGGCCAAGTAAGAAGCCCTGCATTAATTAACCTTTTGTTAATGGCTAAAATCATAAACCAACCAGGTGAAAAGCCCCTCTGTACTGGTAGCCTCACCACAATGCCAAGTTCACCTGGCTAAACTTGATGTCCATTACCTCTTAGTGTAGCGAGCCATGTCCCAGGCTATGTAGTCTATGCAGTGTTCTGGAGGGAGGAACTGGTTGAGGTTGATCACGGCAGGGTAAAGCTCTTCACTCAGGATCCTCTCATGTTTCCTTTTTTCCTTTTTCTAAAATAAACATAACAAAGGCATAGGGTAGCCAATTCATTGGAATACATTTGATGGTCTCGGTGTTAATGTCTGCCATCTACCGACATGACAACTTGTGTCAAGTTGATGATCAGATCGAAGGAAAATAGTGTAAAAGCACAAGTAGTGAGAATATACTTTGGAGAGCCAAATATCTAGGCTGGCAACCAGAAAGGGAACACACTGTGACTACTTGAGGTCTCGCTTAATTATGCTTGAAAACTGTGTGTGTGTTTTCAGAAGTGTTATAATCACCACGTCATTGAGCTCATCATTGCTACTGGCACAGGAGACATTTAAAACACAATTATCATTCGTTTTATCTTCAAAGTGACACTTTATCTAAATGTCCTCAGTCACACTTCAATGTACTGGGCCTACATAACTGATTACCATTCTTTTGAAACCACACCATTAACCAGCCAGCCAGAGCCTGCTTACTGTCACTAACAGAGGTGAAAAGAACTAGCTTGTTCTGTCCAAGCTGTGAAACATTCGCCCTCCTCAAATCCTTTGAAGCACATTTACAAATGATAGTACAATTGTTGCACACTTGCAACTGCTCTAATTTAAAAGATCGATAATAGATTAGATAGCCAAAGAAAAAAAAAATGTATTGTCTATGTTTCATACATGGCTTGAGAAATATGAAGCAAGCCATCTGGGATCTGGGATACTTGAGGTGTGTCTCACTCTCAATTCATATGGTGGCAACTCCACTCAGAAGACGATCAGCCAATTAGGTCATGGCATCAAAGACCCTATTGAGCTCATCCAGCACAAACCCTTGATAGGCCCATTAGGTTGGGTTCATATTACCCAAATTGGTGGAGTGCCAGATAAACGTCCCACTGAACGAGGAGGAGAGAACAAGCGTCTACTTAACTGAGAGTATTTTCTTCGAAGGAACAGTTGTTAGCAGTGCGCAGTTACCTTCACAAGGTTAAGGATGATGATGGGTGATCCAAAGCGTTGCATCATCTGGTCAAAATGGAGGGCAGCAACGTGGGCGTAGGGGTCGGCCTGGTCCACTGAGATGGTGAAGAGGTCAAAGGTAATGAATGTGCAATGTTAATTATATTGCTTATTTGATACATCCAATCATGCAGTTCACTGAAATAGCATAAACTATATTCCTTGCATAACATGTGATGCTTTTTCATCTAGGCAAAAAGAAGGCAATAAGCAACTTATTCATATTTTATAATTTAAGTGTACTAATTACAATACAGTAATGTGGGCCAATAATAACGGATTGCTGAGGTCAATAGAATGTAATCGTGAAAAAAGCAGGGGTTGTGGAAAAAATTTAATTGAATGCTCATGAGAAAATCAACTTTAAAAAGGGATACAATGACTCATTGCGTTATATCCAGGCGTTAATTCGGGGTGTGCAAAATCTGGCTTTTCAGTAATTATTTAAAACAATTAAAGAATCAAAACATGAGAATTGTTCTTACAGTTCTTACACAACACCCACATTTTTCAAAACCTTACACTCAACACTCAAAACCGTCACCACTTGCAACACAAGCTTTTGTGTTTTCAAAATCTTACATTTTACATTCATCTCTTCGAATAAATCTTGCAACTTCTGGGGCATTGGTTCAAATCACTAATTATGGTGAAATACCATTGGAACCTTAGTTTAGACCACCCACACATGACATACCTCCTATAGTTTCACTGTTTAGTTGTTGGTACAATCCTATACAATTGAAATATAAAATTATTGGTACGTTTTTCCACATGGTGGAAATCTGCAAATGGAGAAATAGAGCTAAACAGTGGAATAATTTAACAAATTTGAAATAAATCAACGGTATGAAATCAAATCAAGCTGGCCCACAACCGTGGGGTACGGTAATGCCTTTCGTCACTATATCCTCTTGCTCATCCTCGTCTCAATGAGTGACCGCTAATTGTGACCTGACTTTTTTTACTCCTACTACAATCATTCATCAGTAATGAGTTTTACAGTACTATAGCAAAAGCAATGACAAAGGCCTGCATATACATACTGTCAAACCGGAAAACGGTGTCTGGACAGGGGTACACTGGACCACAGCAACAGTGTCTGCTAAAACATTTTGATAAAAAAGTGGTGATAAAGTATTACATCTATAGATAACATGATTCATGTTCCACTGTAAATGGTGTTAATCTCTTTACCTAGGAACTTTTATGATCTAAACATGGAATATTGTTTATTGTGTACAAGTCGACCTCATGTATAAGTCGACCCCTGACTATGGCGATAAAAAATAGGGAGATATATTTTTTTCCATATTTTTATGGCTTAGGCCTAGACAGGCATTTAAGACTACGGCAGCAACAATTAATTCAAGAACTTTGCATAGGCCTAGGGATAAAAACTACAATGTTGTTAACTATCTTAATAATTAAACTAACCTGCTGAACCAGCTGACGTATCGTGACTAACAACATGCCGTTCGCCATAGTGAATCCCTTGTGGCTGTAAAACCAAAAATAAAATAGACTGGAAAATTGACCGATATGTAATGTAAGGCCCTGTGATAGACTGGCGACCTGTCCAGGGTGTACCCGCCTCTCGCCCTGTGTTGGCTGGGTTAGGCTCCAGCCCCCCCGCGACCCTGCAAAGGATAAGCGGTATCGCGGATGGATGGATGGATGTAATGTAAGTTGAATAAAAATGGTTAAATGTGAGTTTTGGAAGTTTATAATTGGATATATGGTAAATAAGCCCTTTCTTTATGCTGTCTATTGTGCTCGAGCCGTTAAATCGATCAGGGTGCAATTGCAAACTTCAAAGGATGTCTATTTTCGTCAACTTCACTTACTGCGGACAGACTAGCCCTAACAAATGTGATGTATTGGTCGACCCCCCAACATTGAGGCTTATATTTTGATAAAAATTTCTCGACTCGTACATGCGCAAATACGGTAATTCATGCCATGTGTGAAGAGCATTTTGAAATAGTTTTGTCATTTTGAACTGTTGATTTCTGTCCAATTAACCAATTATTTTAGGTGTATGTGAATGGTTTCCAAGTCAATGTAAAAAAAAAACTTTGAAAAAAGGTACTTTTTGATTATCTATTTTGAGTTTTGAAATATTACCAGAAAGATTCTTTTGAAAGAGTTTTTAACAATTGCTTTGGCACCAACACCCCAAAAACTCATCCACTACCGATCAGTGTTACCAAAGTTTTTGGCAAAAATGTAGTCTAAGCCCAGGGGAAAATATGCCATTATAGCACTTAGTCTTTGTCAAATGAACCCTATGCCATCAATGTATTATCTAACTAACAATGTGAGCCTTTCTTCTATAGATCTATATCCACACCCTTACTAATTTCGTTCATGGTCCAACTTTTTGCTCCTGCTGTCTTTCATTCTTGTCCTACTGCGCACTATTTCCATTGGTCTCCATTTGTGGCCCATTTAACAGCCCATGCGGTGGTTCCAACATGCAGCCCACCCGTGATCACCTGACCCACTAGCCTTGCAGTCTTCTATGGGTTTTGCAAAGGCATTGGGAATGATACAATACAAGCCCATGACCATGGCACAGCCCCCTACAGTATGTGGCCCAGATTTGTTATTGCCAGTCTTTTTCAATTCTATAATCACAGTGATTGCACAAAATTGGTTCATTTGAATATAAGTGCATTGGCAAAGTGGCTGAAAGCTGGTGTTTAAACTGAACAATAATCAGGTCAACGGTTCAAATGACGAGGAACGTACAGAAGACCAACATATTTCACTAGAAACAAATAAATTACGAATAATCTAGAATTTTTCTTAAAATTTTGAAAAAAGAAAAAAAGGACACCTTTAGGTGGATCAAAAATTACAAAACTGTTATTTGCTTGTTTCATGTTAAAATGTTTTATACAAGGCAGATGAAAGACACAATAGATAGCATCAAAAACTGAAGACACACCTGACTGCACGGCAAATAGCTCAGACCACTCCGCAACAAGTACGCTAGATGCACCATACAAAAAAGAAGCTGCGCATACACGATGAATCTCCTATCCACAAACTCATCCACTGTAGCAGACGGACAGGTAGAAAAAGAGTGGTATAGAGGAGACATTTGAGTTGCTAAACAAAACCGAGATCCTTTCACAACTTCTGCAAAACTCACTCTCAATGGCTGTAGCCCGCTACATCTGTATAGAAACAGAATATACAAAAACACCAAATACAAGCAGAGGTTAAAAGTAAATGTGGTTAAACAGAGCCGGAGAGTTTAAGCTCAGAAATGTGGACCAGTAAAAAGAAAGGCATCAATAAACACAACAACATCCTTACACATGGTAAAAACGTCCCTTCTTTGAAAACATTGTAGGGTTACAGTGCTCTGTGTGTCATAGCATGTATTCAATGACCTATCCCTACCCTCTTCTGCATATCTTTTACAGCAGCTGGTTGGTCGAATAACCAGCCTGGCTCTGGCCTATCAGGAAAATCTTGAATGAACCCCCACTGTTATCTCTCTCTTAAAACACCTGCACTCGCTTGCACGTGCACGTACACACACTAGCACAGAGAGCAATTATAGGTGTAAGCCCGCCATCCTACTCCCACGCTGCAGTAAATGTTGACCTAGAATGGAATAATGGACACACAGGGAGACAGCTATATAGAGAATCCCCCCCCAACCCCCCCCCACCCCCACCCACCTTTTTCTTTGTATCATGAAGACCACAGGATACGTACATCCCATGGTTTTATCCCACTGGACTCATAATGAGAGCCAGGAATGGGCATAAAGATGTGTATGAGCACCAGCCTTTGATTTTTCATTCACTTCCCTGCAGGTCAGAAGTAGAAGCCATTCAAGGAACTGGTTGAGACCAGGTCATGGATTTCTTTAGCTTGTTATTTCTCTCACTACTGGGTTATTACATGTCATAAAGTAGCCCCTTTTATAAGAAATGTACTTTTGAGGTTTGCTCAGGTTACACTTTTCCAAGGAGTGGCATTTTTGTTTTGAGTAGACCTTAGGATACCCCGGATAATTGTTTTTTATTACGATTTTACAGTCAAATGTGTTATCTTTGAACTTGCCACCGTCTCCCCAGATCAGTTGGCCGACCTACTTAATACCACTCTGTCTACCTCACTAAACACCTTGGCCCCTTTAAAAACAAAAACTGTCTCATTTAATTCCTCATCCCCCTGGTTCACGTCAGAACTTCGAACAATGAAGCAGGCTGGTCGACGCCTTGAATGACTGTGCTCAAAAACGGGACTCACTGTTCACTTGTAATCTCTTCATCATCACATGTGTTCCTACAGAGATGCACTCACTGCTGCACGTTCATTATCATTTCTGCCATCATTAATGCTCCAAATTCCAACGCTTGGACCCTCTTTTCCACTGTGAGCAAACTCATTCAACCCCGCAAGGACACCATGTCTACTTCCTCCACCCAGCTTGCCAATTCCATCCTTCAGTGTTTCAATTACAAAATATTTAACATTTACTCCTCCTTGAACTCCAAACCTCCCTCAGGCGCAGCCACAGTGTCCCCTGGTGTGGGTGACGTTCTACTGCCTACCTTTAACAATCATTTCTCCTCATTTACCCTAGTTGACTCTGCACATGTCTCAAAAATAATCATGGCATCTAAACCTACTACCAGTCTTCTTGACCTTCTTCCAACTGTCCTCTGCATATCATGTTTACCTACTTTACTTCCTCTCCTAACTAACTTATTAAATTTATCCCTCTCCCAATGAGTTTTTCCTTCAGTCTTTACTGCTTCTGTCACTCCAATCCTACAAAAATCTGGCCTAGACACGACCATTCTTGAAAACTACCGCCCTATATCTAACTTAACTTTTTTTTTGCAAAAACCTTGGAACGCATTATTGCATTTCATTTACAACAATTTCTATCTGCCTATAATTTGTTTGAGCCCCTTCAGTCTGGTTTTCGCACACTCCACAGCACAGAAACTGCACTCATTAAGGTTACCAATGATCTCCTCACCTCCGCTGATGCTGGGGCCCTCAACATCCTCATTCTGTTAGACCTTAGTGCAGCCTTTGACACAGTGTGTCACCCACTACTTATTTCTAGGCTGCAATTGTTTGATGTTGAGGGCACTGCACTCTCTCTCTTTTTCAGTCATATCTCACAAACAGACATTCATATCACTTAATGGATTCACTTCTGATACGTCCCCAGTCACGCAAGGTGTTCTTCAGGGCTCCGTCCTGGGGCCCCTCCAGTTCCTAATCTATATCCTTCCTCTTGGTCAAATTATCAGACATTTCAACTTAAATTTCCGCTGATATGCTGATGACACACAGATCTACATCAGCACAACTTCACTCGATAATCCTCCACTTGCCTGTATTGAACACTGCTTATCTACAATCAACCACTGTGGATGCAGGAAAACTATATCAAACTGAACAGCAATAAAACGGAACTCCTCTTAATTGGCACCAAACACACCCTAACTAAAGTTGGCAATATCTCAATCTCCATTGATGGTCTTACAGTCTCCCCCTCACCTTAAGTACACAATATTGGCGTATTAATGGATTCCACTCTTTCGTTTAGCTCTCATATCAATAACATGGTGAAATTATCCTTCTTCCATCTTAGAAACATTGCTAAAATCCGACCATCCCTTTCCCAGAGTGCAGCTGCCAAACTCATTCACTCATTCATCTTCTCCCGTCTTGATTATTGCAACTCAC
>JAVQIZ010217665.1:0-19353 GCA_036023535.2 Galaxias brevipinnis | reverse complement strand
GGCCGTCACCGCCTTTGACCTGGTGACCCAGTGGTGCAGCGAGGTCACCGGGCTCACGGAGGCGCCAGCCGAGCACTCACTGGTGGGTCTCCCTGCAACAGCAGCCGTCACACCGTGGGGGTGTCATAACTGGTTGACTCTTTGACATTCAGCATTGATCTTTGATGCAATTTCGCTTGATGATAACACAAAGAGTCTGGCCCTACCATTCTGAATTGTCTCTATATAGCCGTCAACCAAAGGCTTTGTTTATCATCCCAATATGGCGCTGAAGGGAAGGCAACCTTACGCTCTCGTTAAAAATCGACACAAGAAATGCCTTTTGCTAAAAAAAACAGGAAGAGAATTCAGGTTCAGGACTATTACGAGATTAAATGTCGTTGTAGTTGAGAGAGAGAGAGAGAGAGAGAGAGAGAGAGGAGAGAGAGAGAGAGATCCACGGGTAAATAAAGGAGGCTCCAGAATCAGCTCTTGGGAGGCTTTGACACTTCTTTATGCTATGTGATAAGACCGTATACCACAGCGAAGGCCATTTTTACTTTATTCTTTCTAATGTTATGTTTTTTTCTTGGACACACATAGCTGCCGTACCCAAGAAATAGATCCATGCTGTCTGTGTACCTTGTATCTGCGGAAGTATTTCCTGATTCGGTCCACTTGAAAATAACTGAATTTGTGGGATTGTTCTCCCTAAGTAGCTGCCATGTTTTCATGAGTTCTCTCTCTCCGTGTTCACGTCCAGACCTTGCTGGTCCAGGATCCTCAGTGGGCGCCTCCCCGCCTCCTCCAGCTCCCTGACAACTACAACATCATCTTCCAGTACTACCACAGGAAGGTCTGCACCTCCTGCAAAAAGGTGCCAAAGGACCCTGCGCTGTGCCTCGTCTGCGGCGCCTTCGTCTGCCTCAAAGGGCTGTGCTGCAAGCAGCAGGGCATCTGCGAATGCGTTTTGGTGAGTTGCCCTTCAGCGGCTGATTTCTTCGCTTTGGCTGGAATGGGCAGTGACGCACAAGACGACAGTGTTCAGCTCACTGATACATAGCCGTCGTGTGTGTGTGTGTGTGTGTGTGTGCGCTTCCTGTTACAGCACTCTCAACACTGTGGTGCGGCAACGGGCATCTTCCTCCTGATCAATGCCTCTGTCATCATCATCATCCGTGGGCACCGCTTCTGCCTGTGGGGCGCTGTGTACCTGGACGCCCATGGAGAGGAGGACCGTGACCTACGGTAAGAGCTGACTGCAGCTGGGGGGGGGGGTGACACATTGTGTGAAACGGTCTCAGTGAAGTAGGCAATGCAGTGGTATCGGTGCCGCCGTGTCAATGTTATTCCCCTTTGCCTTTTTCCAGCCGTGGCAAGCCCCTGTTTTTGTGTGAGGAGAGATATCGAGTGCTGGAGCACCAGTGGGTCTCGCACACCTTCGACCACATCAGCAAGCGCTGGGGGCCTCACTACAACGGACTTTAAAGTCGCCCAAATCCCACAACGATGACCCCCCCCCCCCTCCGGGTGAAACATATTTGATCCTCCACTATTGCGTCTGCCTCTGTAAAACATGGGAATCTTTATTCTGTGACGCTAAACAAACATACAGTGAGGTTGCTGTGGCTGCAGCCTTGATATATGTGAAGTTTGGTGTACAATCATGCCTAAAGACTAATGAGTGTGTGTGTTTATTTAAGTGATTTTACCGTGTGGTTTTCGACAGAGAGATACATACCGCATTTATTTGGGCTGAAAGCACAACTTGCCCTGAAATAGATGGATTGGGCAAATGCTGCTGCAACCCACACTAGTTGTGTGTTT
The DNA here is from genome assembly GCA_036023535.2 of Galaxias brevipinnis. NCBI lineage: Eukaryota > Metazoa > Chordata > Actinopteri > Galaxiiformes > Galaxiidae > Galaxias > Galaxias brevipinnis. The sequence continues at coordinate 17,547 of JAVQIZ010217665.1, read as the reverse complement.
GGATATAGAATTAATAACAACTAACCCCCCCCCCCCCCCCGGTGAGTGAAAGAATGATATTACTTTGGTCACAATGTATGAGTTAATGCATATCTCTCATCCATCAGATTACATACTGCTGGCATGAGTTTGAACCTCCTGATGATCGTAGCTATGTTATTGCAATAAGCACTCTGTGTGTGTTGTGTTGGGAATGAGTGGGGCGGGTGACAAATCCAGCCATCATCGCAGAGGTTATTGCTGACTAGCCATGGCTCTTTTGTAGAGTCTGGTTGCAGTTCCATCCTCAGGAATTTTGTTTTGCTGTAGTTTTTAAATATTTAAAATAAATGCTGCTGCACATTGTTTAAATAAGTAATTTGACATTTGTAAAGATTTCTTTTCTAAAAAAAAAAGAAAAAAAAAAGAGTTAATAGTAGATTGATCTTAAGGTTTGTGGTCTCACACTCACTGTCAGGTAGAGGGAGAAACATGGTAATCTTCACCAGTCTGCAATTCTGCTATCCACCAAACCTCTGGTTCCTAGAGAAAGCTAATATCCAATGTGCTATACTGCTACCCCACCTGGAAGAGTTCTCAGGCAGACATACAGGCATGGTATTCTGCTAAGGAATGTGAAAGGTGCAATTGGTTTGTGTAGGTGCTACTATTTTCTACTACCACCAAGATCTGCACCCACAGTGGTAAAAAGAAAACATCAGTTTGGTTGTTATTTTGGCCCATGACTTTAAAATGTATTATAAAGTGTTTTAGAGTCGAGTTCCTAGAAAATGCGTATGAGCATATATCGAAGGCTCCAGTTTCTAAAAGGTAAATGGCCTCAGAATCAGAAAATAACTACAGTAAATTCTTGAAGATGGGAAACTCTTAAAATAAATATTTTAGTCAAATTTGACTTTCATAATCTTGCTTCTTGTACCGTCCAACTGTTTTTATTTATGCTTTTGTTTGCGGTACTCTCACCAAGACAACTGACAAATTCGAAATAAAACGGACATAATTTCAATGTTACATAAAGCCTTTCATAGTAAGAGTGCCGCTCTAGGATCACCGACCATGTCATATTGTCCACCTTTCACAACCTGTTTTGGATGTCTAAATTGATTCCTGATCAGCACTTCTACTGAGCCACTATAAGTTCTGCCCCAGAATATCAGTACCCATTACAACTGTATGGCCTTTTCATTTTGGTCAATATTAATGAGTTCTGTGTCGTGAATGATTTGTTTTATGATACCAATGTTTTTCCAGAAGAGTATTCAGTTGTGCCTACAGGAATTTGTATTGGGTAAACAAATAGTGGACTCTGGTTTATTCCAGTGTAACATGTTTTGACATGCTGGTCCACATCCAACATGTGGGAGGAACGTTTAGGAACAAACCGTCTCCTCCTCTAATTCGTGCATGCTGCTTTTATGTTTACTCTTTGAGTTTTCCTTACCTGTTGTTTTTTTGTTTTTTTTAAATCCTCACTTTGTATGTGGCCACAAAGGAATAGCCAATAAGTGATGGATGTAAATTCTAACTGATTCTGAAAGCTCTGTGTGTTCTCCCGTATGAATGAGAAAAAAATACAGTACATTACTGTAGATGCTGATTCAAACTTTAAGTTTGACCAGGATGTGTGACTTATGCGTTTATTGCAAATGTAACATATGTGAATAAAATATAAACACACCTATCCCTTGTGCTTACCTTGTTGTAAACCTAATTAACCTTTTCTGATCTTGAATTGACTGCTAAAATGGCTTTTACAGTCAAATTTCAACAGCATTTATAATGCATACATTATTTCGTTTTTACAGTTTGTTTTTCCCTATCATTTTTATATATATATATATATATATATATATATTTAAATAAACTATATTTAAGAATTTTAATTATATATCCTGCACTTTCAATGTGTTTGTGAGTTGAGGGGAAATTATAGACCTATATATAAAATGTTTATAAAATGTATATATAAATACGTATATGCTCCAATGCAGACTATATAGCATCTACTTATATGCATAATAGGCCAGCACAATAGGCCTATATATAATATATACATTCCGTGATCATTGCAGCCCATTGAGTCAGCTGTCACAAAAACAAATCTAAATACTATACAGTTCTAAAGCATGCTTTGGCAGTGTTTGTGCATTCGAGGGTAAGTAGGCTGAAGTTTCACAAAGGGGCCTTTTGAGGTCACGACCAATGGTTGTACAAAGACTATTTCGTGCCATGTCTAATTGGAAGCCTTTCTGAAATACCGGACATGCAGGAAATATAAACAATGGATGTAACAGTGTAGGAATTGTAACAAAAGGCCAAAGTTTTGAGACGGAATACTTGCCGCAAACTGCTTAGACGAGCATCATTGGAATGTCATTATTTCTAATCTTGGGCGACGTTGTAGCTATAGACCATTTACAAGCGTTAGACTGGGTATGTGACCGATTATTTGCATTAGTCAAGGCAATTTTGTGCTGTTTGAAGGATAATCAGGCCTATCAACTGCTAGCTCACCTTCAGAGCTTACTTCCTCAATGCCTGAATACACGCGCATGATGCCTCTCAGGTTACGGTTAATTATTCAATCCTGGCCAGGGAAGTAAGCGGACAAATCTGTTCGGATATGTTGCTATGGAAGGTAAGATTGTTTTTATTACAACAATATTACAACCATAAAGTAATGATACAGCAGCTGTCTAGCATATCAATGATGTATGATGATGTTTAGATGGGTAGTTTACCCCAATGAGATTCAGAGGCAACTAACTGCATTCATAGATGTCATATTTTGACAGCTAACCAACTATTTGAAAACCCTGTAACGTATGCGGCGGTAATATGCTTTTCTAATTATAGGTTTTACACATGGAAATACTTGGACCCCAAATACAGGCTATGAAGCAATACAACAAAATGGGTAAACACCATGATGGAACGTTATGATGGGATTATCAATGCATTCTAACTGCTTCATGTGCAGCTTGTAGTACAGTGGGCTTAAACCAAGTCTTGCAGGGCTGTTGTATGAGTACTCAACAATTTTTTTTTTTATCATACCCCTCTATGTTTTGCCTACTATTTGATTGCTACATTTTGCAGGTGCTTAATTTATATTTAAATCAGCCATTATAATCAATGAATTGACAGAGCACATGTAATGACATTGTGGAATGTCCCTCCATGTGTGAGAGTAGATGTTTTCAGATGATAGGGTATGTTGTTTTTGTTCAATACTCAGGAGAGTTGGGGGCACAGAGGAAAAGCCACTCAAGGCAGAAGAGTTTTTCCACCTGCATGGCAGGATCTGGTGAGACACAATGTCAGATACCATGAATTCTAAACTATAGAATTCAACTGCACATAACGCATAGCAGTATCGTGCAGAAGGTATCAGCATAAAAGATTAAAGATTATATCGGTTCTCTATTCTTCTGAGTAGGCCTATAGTGTACTGTCTTGAGTCAATCAGCTAACACAAAATATGCTAATTTGCCTTGTCTTCTATTGGATTGTCTCTCTTCATGTATATGGTTAGCGATGGTGAGGACAAAGACTTTCTATGTGATTGCTGTATATGATCGAGGTTTCCAGTAAAGCCTGATCATGTCCCGTTAGCGGGGATTAAAGCTGGGGTTTTTCTTCAACTACTGAGTTGCCAAAGGGCTCACTAGTGCTGGTTTAATCTTGAGCTTTGGTGTGTGTGTGTGTATATATATGTCTGAAAAGAGGCAGAACATGAGATTACCTGCTTACTCCTGTGTGCTCTAGTTCCAGTGCTGAACACAATGTGCTGCATGTGGTCTCATGAACTTAGTTAACCATGACCTGTCATCAATTTGACTGATGCTGTCTGGGTAGAATTAGAGTTATTATATAAGATGGAAAACCCTCCTATTACAAACAGAGGAAAACATCTTTATTACAATTGGAAGATATTTCAAAAGAATCACCATGACTAATACAAAAAATCGAATGTTTTAAGGCTATTTAACTGAACAGTGAGTACATCGCTTTGTATATATACGTACGTATGTTGTCCCATGACACATTATAGCAAGCGCTGAGTAACCTGAGCTTTCCATCTAGCGACGTTGGTGTCCAGTTCTAAAGAAGCAGTGGATGGTGTTGGATCTACTGTCAATTCCAAGGGGGCTATGGGGGTTTTCTCCTAGGCTACTCATTTTGTTTGTAAAACATTTTATAGAAAGACTCCTTGTCTACTGTCTGATTCAAACAGTTTTCTAACAGTAATCTGTACAGAAGTGAGACACGTGTTTAATGTGTGGATGCCCCAGGCTTTTCACTCATAGCAACACGGCAGCGGGTGTTTGCTGCTCTTACAAACCAGCCACTCAGCATTTAGCTATAGTGTAATTCACTGCAACAAGTGCCAGGATGTTGTCATATTACATAATAGTTCCATATAAGAATACAAAAGGATGATGTTGCAAAGGTTTTTTTCAATTCTCCTATTAGATTGTACTCTGATTTGAATATGTGATGTACTGGAACTTCAGTGTACTTAATGGAAATGTATGGCTATATATGGGAACCATAAAAGTAACCATCATAGATGTAGGATGAAGTGTATGTCATTAAACAGGTGCTTGAGGCTATTTATAGAGAGGAGCCATGTGACCTGGCAGCTCTCGTTAACTTCCTGGTTACCTATATGCAACCTGAGAGGCTTCATATCAGCCATCATTATGAGTGCATCTGGCACCTGAATATTTAAACCTAGATCCCATTGCAAATTACTACCACATGAATAATTAATCACCTATGATTAGCATTAATTAGGTGGGTCATGGGGGATACACACACTTTCAGGAGAACTTGACACAGAATCCTCTGTCAGGAGCAGGTAGGAATGAGGTTTATTCGTGTGACCTGGATGTTTTAGTTTGAAATACTTTTTCAGAATGTACTTGTGGATATGAAAATAGGATTTGTTTTGCACATTTTAGGTAGGTACGAAATATATGAGGCCCGCTCTATATCTGTGCCCACTTATAGTACTTGGGTATTGCCATGAGATGGTCTTATTTATTGTGAGCTCTTCAACACTATAAAGTGACAGAGAAATGTACTTATTCACCCATTTGTCACTTTGTAATGTATTCGGCTTTTGTGTTTTTAGGAGGAATTGTAGTATTCCGTTCAACATATATCTTTGTTTTTGCTGTATAAACTTCTGAAAACACAAAATTCTTTATCATTGAAAACTGATTGATAGAAAGATAGATTAATTGGCAATGCTAAGTCACACTTGAGGCTGAAGAGCTTTGTTTTATAATTGCTGGGGAGAGCTGATATTTTAGTGTGGATATCTGATGCAGCTAGCCTCCATAGACAGCTGCTCTACAGCAATATGAGCCCTATGTTACAAAAAGCTTGGTCAATGCCTGGGCAATAAAAGCCTGAGAATGTGTTCAATGCACTGTGTGCCTAAATACAGAGTTTTCTAGATGCTCCAATACAGAGTAGAAATCTAGATGATTGACAGACAATAATGAATTGTAACAATACAGGGTTTTTGAATTTGTTAAAGCCAAGTCTTGTGTGATGCACTACGTTTCAGGACCTTTCAGCGGGGCCATACATTTCACTGTGATCTATGATAGCATGTTAGTGTTTATCAGAGGTTGGGAAACGGAGTTAAATGATTCGTTGGTCTCCCTGAGCGTACGACCGCAGAAATCTTAACGATAGGTGTTTCCATTCGCCTGAAGGAGGATGCCCTAAAGGGCATCAGTCATATCTCTATGCCTAGCGTCTATGAGCCTCCTTTAGATTAGTCATGTAGATCCATCTACCCTCCAGCTATCACTCAGTCTACGCGAGAACCAATTCATAAATCTGCCGGGTGCTCCTACCGTGAAAGAGCCTCGAGGTTTTAACATTGTTCACATTGGCTGAGGCCCCAAAACAACCCCCCCCCCCTCGGCCCCCTGAAGGTCAGACAACCTTGGTGATGCATGACACATTTATGACCAGATGGGTAGTTGTGAGAACATACACGCACATCCGGCACAAAAGTTACCTCATTCACTTGGAAATCTGGGAGGATTCCTCATTCTTTGGGAATGCTTACAGTATATCTATGTAGATGTCCATGTAATTCCCTACCCTGTCGTGCTATTTTAATCACTCTCACCTACGTAGCTGTTGTGACACTTCTGATTTGGCATCATTAACCTTGCATGTCAGGTTGTGCATGATGGCATCATTTGCCATGATTTATGCTTCTGTCATCATATTCTCATGTTTATGCAGCTGTGAGAACTACTTGTGGTTTGAACTGGACAATGACACAGAAGTCACATCATAAATCTGTTCATGAATAAGAGGGACGTCCTTTGTCTTTCTTCTCTCTAAACCTGTTTGTGTGGAGGAGGGGGGGGCAATTTACTGTCCGAGAACACCACTTCCACAGTTAATCTCAAGCCAATCCAATTGATGCTTAGATCCTGTTCTTAGTGGACCGTGACGGCCTAGGGTCCCCGTGGAGAGGACAAATGTAGCCGCTCGCTGCTATGCTCCTGGTTACCTATTCTCTTGGGTGAAACCTATAGCTTCCTGGCTATCTGTGTTGCCATGATCAACTGAGACACTTAGGTCGTTAGTTAATTGTCCACTGCCTCGATGAGTCAAAAGGAGAGAAGTCGCCTAATGTAAGTACAGCAGTCATTGGGGCTTGTATTTGATTTAGCTGTTTTAAGTCGTTTAAATGGCTCCCTGGGCAGAATGCCCCGCCATTAAGCTCAGTGGGGGAAGCCATGTGGACACTGTGTACACTTTAACCTGTGGGGACTTCTTTGGACTGGTTTTCATCTCCTTTTTTTACAAAAGATAATTGTGAGAGAATGTTATAATTATTTGCTGCATCAGCTTTGCAGGCTGCATATTAAATGCATGCTTAGGCTTAGCTCGGTGTTGATGTATAGCTCACCTTCTAGTGATTAAGCAGCCCTCTCTGCCAAGGAGAAAGTGTGAGCAGGGATTAACATTTCTCTAGGTTTCTCTAAACTTTGTCCTCGGATTACTGACAAATGAGTCCTTCAAGCCTTCATGCATTAGAAAATACTTTGTTACATAACCCATTGATTTTATTTATTTATTTATTTATTTATTTTCTTATTTATTATGTTGATTTTGGAGATGTGTTCTTGGTTGATCCTGCGTTCTTCTGGTTCCCTGCAGGAGGTCCCTTTATGGGCTGTACCCCTACAAGGCCAGTATGATGGGTCTGGAGAAGCTTGGGGACCCGTCAGGAGACTGGGACATTGTGGAGACCATTGGGAAAGGAACCTATGGAAAAGTCTACCGGGTCAACAACCGAAAGGATGGGAGTCAGGCAGCTGTCAAAGTACTGGACCCGATCAACGTAAGTCAGCCCCGTGTGGTGGTGTTCATGCAGAACGCTCTGATTGCTGTGGACCTTGGTCCTCTCCCTGCACTTTTGTAGAAAACCTGTAAAGAAGCATCCCCGATGACCCCGTAAATAAAAGACGTCCTTCTCTTTTTCTCTACTGTGGTTTGACCTGTCTCAGTCTACCATTCACACAAACAGAGTAAGTCGCCAGTGGCCTTTCTCCTACCTGGCTTTGCTTTGATTGTCTCTTTGTTTACAGTTGTTTTTTTTATGTCCAGTCCACGCTCCACCTTGTTCAATAGGTAGTAGGGTCATCACCCCCAGGCCCATTTCCCTTACACATAGCAACCACTGGGTTCCCTGCTCTCATCGTTCCCCTGTCGCCTCCTTGGTTACGTGGAGCTAGTGGGTCTGCCTATCAGCTTGTCTCGTTTGTAGCTTGAATGTTGTCCTGTGTTTGTTGTCTCTCCTTGCCACTTGTTTGTCAGCCTGCCCACTTCTACGTCTCTGTCTGTCTCCTGGCTTGTTTGACTGTACCGTACACTGTATCATCAGCATGTCTGCCTGCCTCACTAGTTTAGTCATATGCAGATTCTGTTCCTAGTCTAAGCATCCGTCTGTGTACGCCTTATGCTGCGAGGTACCCTGCTGTGGTAGCGTGTGGATCTAGTGAGACTCTCCGAGAGAGACAGAGAGAGAGAGAGAGAGAGAGAGAGAGAGAGGGATTACTGTGGGCTGTTCTCAGAGTCCCACTCCCCCCTTTCCCCCCGTGGCTCTACCGTTCCCCTGCCAGGCCTGGCGGTGAAGATGTAGCTGCCTCCTCGCTCGTCCCTCTTCCTGATTAGACCGCTGACACTATCGCTCAAGACGTCCGGGAAGAGGAATTCTGCATCCGCTGGCTGTTTCTCTCTCTGTCTCTCTCTCTCCCCCCCCCCCCGAGATTTACTCTGATAGAAAGGCAACTCCAGATGTAGTTTAGGCCTTGTCTTTGTTGTCTTTGTTTATGGGTTGGCCGGCCTGACAGAGGGCCTCTCCTTTGGCTTTACTTATTACCTGCTGCTCGCGCTCGCTTCGGAAATACACCGCCGGCTGAAGCATCCGAGGCCAGCATTAAGGAAAACAGATGTGACTCTGACTGTAGGAATTCATTGATGACTGACGTAACAAATAAACCCTGGTCGGTGTTTCTGTCAGTGAGGTGGTCCTCTCTCCACGTGCATGCTTTTGAATCCTGATGTCGTGTGTGTGAGGGACGCTGTGTCTGTCTTCCCTTTTACCGAGGATGTGGACGAGGAAATCGAGGCCGAGTACAACATCCTGAGATCCCTGTCGAACCACCCCAACGTGGTCAAGTTCTTTGGCATGTTCTACAAGACGGACAACCTCTCCGGTGGACAGCTGTGGCTGGTGCTGGAGGTTGGTCGGCAGGACTTTGCTCCGCTCCGCAACATGTGTCTTATCTCTTCTCGTGTGCATCCTCAATGCAGCACAGCCTACTGTAGATGAAGATGTAAATGTTAATGATTGATGGGCTCACTGTCCACGGTTGTGCACCGCAGTGTTTTGCTGGTGTCGTGGTAGGCAATATCCCCAACTTAACCACATGTACTGGCATTTTTATAAGCATTACACATTTATATTATAATGTTATAAAGACTGATTCTGTCCTGTAGATGCGCCATCTTTATCGGCGGGGCGGCTTCTAAGTATTAGAAATTAAACTTGAATTGAGTAGAGAAAACATTACCAAGTTGACATCATCCCTCAGTGGTCTTAGCTCTGGCAGAGCGCCAGGAGAGTTCTGTTTGCTCTTTAGAGGGCAAACATGGCTCTCGGTAGCGTGTGTGTGTGTGTGTGTGTGTGTGTGTGTGTGTGTGTGTGTGTGTGTGGGATGTCCCTCATCATGAATCTTAATCCAGAGTGCTGGGTGACTGATGAACGAGTCACTGGCGTGTTGCTCTTCGTCTCTTCCCCAGCTGTGCAACGGGGGCTCCGTCACCGATCTCATCAAAGGCCTGCTCATGCGAGGCCAGCGACTGCTGGAACCCATTATCGCCTACATCTTATACGGCGCCCTATTGGTATGATGCAAAGCCTGTAATGGCCAACGGGGGTAGGATCCATGCTCAGGGGGCAGACATTACTTTTTATTTCAGGCATGGTCAGTATGTAGGCCAGGAGTTCATCCATTTCCCATATCTTAGAACAGCTTTGGGGGGTCTATTGGACATTAATGGTCTGTGGCCCACTTTGTTTGTCAGAGATTAATATAAGACTAATCACAACCAGTGAATAAGAGAACTACTGATGCATAAGCCCTGTGTGCTTTCTTCTCGGGCCTTGGCAGGGCCTTCAGCATTTGCACAACAACAGGATTATCCATCGTGACGTCAAAGGGAACAACATCCTCCTGACAACTGAGGGAGGAGTCAAGCTCGTTGACTTTGGTAATGGCCTTTTGTTCCTCGACTAAGAGGCAATTTAACCCCTTTCATGGCTAGAAAAAAAATAAGATTGAAGCTGGGTGGTGTCAATAGGCTCTGTCCCTTCTCCGTGACTCTTTGTTTGATAGATGACATTGTTAAATATAAGATGCGTCTTTTGGCTGTTAACTGTGTAGATGGTACAAACCCCTGAATACTTGATTTTTCCCGGTCCCCCGTTTCTGTGCCATACTCCTCGTAACATCTTTGTATTTCATGGACCAAAGCCTTAACCTGGGGCTGTCATTGCTAATTTAAATTACATTATTTGAGCCTTTGCATATAAAAGGGGGCCTGTTCTGGTAAACGACTTTGAATCACCCCCAGGCATCTTGACGCCCTTTGCGTCATTGAGATGAAGTGGACCCCTGCTGATAAAAATCTGTCCTACTTAATTTGAAATGATTATTGCTTCATTGTTATGGATGTGTGGCAGGTTGCCACCCTAAATGATATGCCAGGTTTTATTGATTGATACAGCCAGTATTTATGTGCTGTGAAATTCATATCCTATTCAAACAGAGGCACATACCAGCATTATAACATTAACAGCACATTATTTTTGTAACAATTCCTTAAGCGTGCAGAATGCTAATTATCTTAATTGTGTTCAGGTGTCTCTGCTCAACTGTCGAGCGCACGCTTGCGGAGAAATACATCAGTTGGCACTCCCTTTTGGATGGCACCAGAGGTCAGTTGTACATTTTTGTTGATGTCCTGCTAAACCCTTTTGCCAGTGCAAGCAGAGGTGATAACACTTCAACCTTCCCTGTTTTTACATTTCCAGACAAAGAAATGGACAGACGAATGTGTTGCTGATTCTCTTTCTGTGTGAGCCGCCTCCTTGTCGTTGTTCATTCCCCCCACGCGCGCTGTTTCTCGAGGTCACCTCAAGGTTAATAGCTGGGAGTCTACTGCCCCCAGCTCACTATTTAGCAGAAATGAAGTGCGACGAGTGGGCCACTAGCAGGGACACTCATGAGCAATTAGGACATCGTCAGCTGTGTATTATGATCTTTATTGTAGTCATTGTTGAAAACTCGTTTAGTCTCCCGCGATTCACCTGCGATATCAAACCCTCATTTGACACTTGGAACATACCTTCTTCAAACACTCTCGCAAAGCCTATGATATCATTTGTGTTAAAGATGCCCGCCAGATGTCAAGTAAAATATATTTGCATTGCACATTCCATACGCATAGGATTTCAATGTGCTTTACGTCAGGAAAGCAAGAAACATACATGGAAGAAAGAAGTCTGATAAATTAATAAAAAACTATTTTGATAAGAGAAATACAATTGTTAGGTAGGAACAATTCTTAAAAAAACAACAACTGAGAACATATGCATTTTTAATCTGGGTTTGAAAGTAGTCAGGTTTGCAGCTGTTTGTTGCATAGTAACTAAACGCTGTGAGCGAGCTGAGAGGTGTTCATGATGACCTGAGAGGTCTGGAAGGTTCATATTGTATTAGCATGTCAGTACTGTAATGTTTTAATATCATAAAAAATGTGGTTACTTATAATTATAATCCTGAAATTAAACGTCTAACTGATCTGGACAGCCAGCTGCATGAACCAACCTCCTTGTCTTATGGCTGAGTCCTCTGTGCACTGCCAGGTTATCGCCTGCGAGCAGCAGTACGACTACTCGTATGACGCCCGCTGTGATGTGTGGTCGCTGGGCATCACCGCCATAGAGCTGGCTGACGGAGACCCCCCGCTGGCTGAAATGCATCCTGTTAAAGCCCTCTTCAAGATTCCCCGGTGAGACACTAGAGGGCGCCCTCAGTCTGTTGCTGGAGAACGTCTCCACAGAAAAGCACCCGCACATTGTTCTCATAAGTGTTTCTGGGACAAGGACAATATCTGATTTCAGAGGAGGGTCACAGCTATGCTCTCTTTTTAAGCTGTCTCAGTGCATGGAGATAATTTCCCTGCTCCAAAGTTGCATTGCCTTTTTTAGTATGTGGGCAGATCAAATTGTTTAATAGGAATTATAAGTGATTTATTGATTTTTGTCCCCCATCTTTAATCAGGGAAGAATGTGTGCTAATGGATTACATCTATTTACTACTCAAAGATCTAGATTATTATTATGATTGGAATTTTGCTGCATAATCATCCGATAGGATATTTAACACTGGAGTAAACTAGCTGATGTTGTGGCCATACAATTAGGGTAATGGCTGACCAGCATTGCTGCCCTTTTATTATCAGCACAATCACGCAATTATCTGAGGATGTGCCCTTCTGATTGCAATTTGCATTGCTGATTAGCCCCATTCACATTGAGATGAGGCTGTCACCCCAGCTCCTGTCACAATGGTATCTTCTCCCCACCGAGCCACAGAAGCAGCATGTGTGCTTTGTGGAGCAGGAGTTATGGAGAACAGCGCTGTAGTTTGTCACCACAGAGTTCAACGTAAACGTAAACCCGGTCACAAACACCACAGGATCAGGTTGAATGGGTGGGGAGGGAGGCTGTCTTTGATCCAGGGGATGCTGCAAGTCACTGTTACCACGAGAACATATACTGTTCTCCACCTAGTCAGGATAGAACATTGGCTTTTTGTATTGAGTAAAACTATGTGTTTCCTTTTTGGGCTTCATTTGGTGAATTTAAGGACAAAGCTGCATAGAATTTAGTAAATAATCCAGCCCTGGTTGTTTTGTTATTTTCAGGGTTGTTGCTGGTGCTTTTAGCAGATCTAGCATAGATCATAATCCGGAGGGGCAGATGCAGTCTTTTATGTCCCGTCTCTATCTCAGTTTCCCAGCACCGTTTGACTTTGGGAAGGACTGAGAGGATGACCGGTGCGTGAATAGAATTAGACATTGTATCAAACCAACGTTATTGTGGCAAAGGTATTTGGCTTGGGATGAAAATAGATATTTGGCCCTGGTCCATAAATTGTATGAATTGGGACCGTAGGTGGGGCGGCTCCAGGATAAATCACTGAGCCAGGGGCGCTGAACCATGAAATGATTCTGTTAACATGTCATCTATCTCAAATATATTTTCCCATCAACCCGGCGAGATAGTCAGAATTACAATGGAAAGGGCTGTCTGAATCTCTGCTGTCATGTGAATTGTACCCTACATTGAATAGGGAGAGTGAGTTCTGGGTCAGACTTATGCCTTCTGCGGGTACGAGTGACTTGCTGACAGAGTTATACTACATATTGATGAGCAGGGGAAACCGAAATGAAATGCAGCGACGGTTTTTAAGATCCAACCATCCTAGATTTTATGACGCCGTCGCTTCCTGTTGTTTTCGACCTTGTTGCACATGCCTCAGTGCCTCCTTCAGCCCAGAATCTCACACACTGTAATCAGAATTACTGGTGCTGATAAAGCTTCGTCCTTGGGTAGTGCATGTTTCATAAAATGCTTTCAGACACTAAAAATGTAATAGGAGATTTTATTCTCGCATCAAATCTGACTATATTCCGGTTAACAGTCCTCTTCCTATTGCGTCCTGAATCTACTCCTGGTGTGTTGAGTTATGACTTACAGTTGAAATACTCCAGAACATCGTTTTAACAGAATACTACTCAATGATTGGCAGTGTGCTTGTCTGCTCACACATTTGTTTGCCGTTTGCATAGTACAAACCCAGGGTTCAGGTATATGTTGGTTTCCGCTAGCTCACAACATCTGTCGGCAGATGAAGTGACCTAAGGGTGTGGACCCCACTGTATTAGCCCAGTGACCTGTGGGGCCATGCTATACGGGCCCATTGGAAACGGATGGATTTCCTCTCATTCCCACAAACGTGAAAAGCCGGCTTGGAATTCAATTGTGTCCGCGTTAGTGAGTAGATCCATCTAGATGCCAGATATAACAAAATATTTGTTGAATACTAGGCTTGAGCAGAAGCTTGAATGTGATTTTTCTGTCATTTGAAATGCGGGGACCATTGTTGCCAGAGGTTCAAACAGGCAATAGGTTCAACAGTGCTAACGTGAGATCTTCCACTACTGTATGACCTGTTTTATGATCATCAAGCATAACTGTAATTTAGTCTGCTATATGACACGTATGTGGGGGCCATGGTTACCATGAGCAGAGGTAATGAGGCGTGTAAAAGGGTAAAGCTGTAAAACGGCTAACTGCAAAATTAATTATGGAAACCTCAGACGACGATGTTCAAATATATTCAGTACGTAGGAAGGTTAATTGCTTGAGCCAATATTCTCAGATTTTATGGCCTGTGTACTATTTGCCCTGCTAGTCCTTGTCTGTAGTCATACTAGCATTATGTGCGTAAAAAGGTTTTTGAAGGTTACGTGTAATTGATCCAAGGTGGTTTATATTGGTCGAGAGTTTTAGACAAAAACGAAAAGCACATTGGCGAGAGATTTTGGGGGTGACATTCAATTATTGTCTGTCAAAACTAACTAAGATGTGATTGGCCCTTTAGTGAATGTAATCTAGGTGCTGTGATTGTGGGAGCCATTACCTCTAATTACCTCCAATTGTACAAAAAACAACATGCCTACATTTGCGTGGTTTCTAGTGTATACAGAAGTTTATTTTTCAACTCAGATATAAGGATAACCTCTGAACTTCCTGTCCTTAGTTTTTGTTTGAGTTGGGATTACAATTGACAACATGTCAATCTCTCAACTAGTCGATTTGTCACTGTCATAGCTGAGCTCTGAGAAGGATAGTCCATCTTAAATTGGATGACATACAGCTTTCTGTTTGCCTTTCCATCTCCATGGAGTGTCTAGAGTAATTATCTTTTTCCATAAGAAAGTCAATAGAAGCACCACGGGTAATAATTATATTTGATAGCCAAAGATCAGATCGATTGATTGCGGTCTTTGTAAAAAAAATACTAATTTTGTCTGTTTGCGGAAATGAGGCATGTACAGCCTCAAACATGGGAACAGAGACAGACGTTACATATAGTCAACTGTCCTTACTTCATCTATTGATTTGTTACCCACAGTTACAGTTACTTGAAACTAGATTTATGGCACCGTTTGACTATTTCTTATTTCCTCCCTTTTAGATCTCCCGGATCTAGAACTCCATTATACGTTTCACGTTCTGGCAATGTGGACCTCTGGCTGGAGATATGTTACTGGTTGTTTGACATTCCAATCACGAGCAGGCCACTGTTTTAATGCGTCCGTCTTTGATGCGCTTCTTCCCGGCAAGGGGGCCGGTGTACCCCCCCCCCCCCCCCCCCCCACACTGTCCTAGCACGGGCTGTTTGTTGGTGAGTGTGCAGACAGCAGAGATAAATGTAGCAGTGCTTCTGCGTCGTGTTCACTCGGGTGTGCACAGCAGAACCGCTAGTGTTCTGCGGTGCTCTTCTGTGATGGATGAGCTGGATATGGAGTGGGTGGTCAATCCGCAGAACAGGTCTTTATTTGGTCTTCCTAGGCAATGGCTCTGCTCTTTTAAGAAAGGCCACCAGGTTTTTTCTGTTGGCCGTTTTTTAATTCCCCTTTAAAGTTCATAGTTGCCACTCTGACACCTTGGCACTGAGTGAATGAGTTTTGGTAGATGCAACCTGGTCTAGTTTTGTGCTGTAGAACTGTAGAAGAAATTAGATTTTCAAAAATGGTCCAAATTGTTGGTCTGTTTTTTATGTATTTTTTGAGACTTTAGAGCTCTGCATACCAAGTGCCATATCCACATGGTAACACGCATGAGTATGTATGTGTCTTCCTCCCTGGCTTAGTAAAAGTCTTAGGGCTTCAGAAGTGCTGCCGCCGAAAAGCTGCGCTGATTTTGCCTCAATCCACTTTGACGCACATTTGACAGCACAAGGAGCGCCTTGGACCTAGATTTAAATAAGCCAATTGTGTTTACATTTTGTATCAGTCCACGCACAAATACTGAAAGAAAAAAAAAACGATGCCTGAATTTGCTTAGCACAATGAGGGTACTTGACAGTGTTATCGCCACTGTGTTGGTGTATTGACTTGGTAATATATAAGCAGTGCAGTACAACATCAAGGCGAAAGCATGGCTCGAGGCTCACATTATATTTTGCATTGAAGCAGTCATTTATTGGCTTTGATCTGCACTTCAGAAAGCACTGCCTGTCTGACTCTCTATCAAAGGCGGGAGAGACTTACTGCTCGGGAGAATGACAGATTTTGTAGCACCCCCCCCCCCCCAAAAAAAATAAAGACATTTTCTTGTCATTTATGTACTCAGCCCATGCAGTTACCGTTCTAGTTTTGGGAGAAGCAAAGCGAGAGCAAGTGGCTGTTGGTGGCTTGACCTTCCTCCCAGTTGATCTTACTCCACAGATGTAAGCTAGTTCAGTGGGTGGGTGTTGTCATTTTAACCCAGCCATTGATCACTTGATTAATCTGATCATTGTCCTCTCAGTGTGTTTCTGACTGTGTGCCTGTTGGGCAGGAACAATGACCTGCACATGTAGCCCCAGCTGTCCATCAAGCTGGCAGTGCCTGGGGCACATGATGGCAGGCAGCCATTCAGCCTTGGTACAGTAAATGGCCCTGGTGGCTGACATCACATCCTCAGCTGCTTTTTAAGGTGCTTGTCTCGTTATAGATGGCCTCCGTAAATGCTGCTGACAGAGGTATAACTGGCTCCCATAACTTCTGGCTCCCCCCCCCAGCAGATGTTGCCTGCCAGACACTCAGTGGGCCCCTATCATTTGTCACTTCCCTCTGGGCTGCCACAGACCTGGCACCCGACCAGCCCCTTCCTGCTGGTTCCCGGCGGCCGTGCGACTCTCACAGGAGTCCGGTGGCAGCGGCACTCTGCCTGCCGCCTGCTGTTTGTGTGCCATCGCCAACGCCATTAGACACTCGCCCAGCCATAGGGAGCAGTGGACAATCACAGACCTTATTCTGAGATCTGGAACCCCCTTCAGATTATAATTTTCCTTTTCGTTTCACACGGCTGAATGGAGACGTCTGGTAGTGACTGCACGGGGGGGAAATGCTCATGTTTGTTTGTGTGTTGTGTCTTTGTTTTTAGAAACCCCTCCCCCACGCTGCGTCATCCAGAGCAATGGTGCCGAAGCTTCTGCCATTTCATTGGACAGTAAGTATTCTGCTTCACATGTGTGTGACCACAAATTGCTTACAGTCCTGCTGTTTCCAGGGGTCCTTTTCGGGAGTGCGTTTTAGAATAGGGCTGCTTTGGAGTTGGTCCGTTACCTTCTCAAGGCGTTAGTCCATAGCCCGGTCGAAAGGGCTTTGTAAGTTAGTCTAGATCGCCATTACACTCAGAGGCTTGATACGCAAAGGCCCTTATCTACCAGGTGGTTTGGGACAGGGCTGAGCTCTCCAGATCAGTAATATATCTTACTCTAGTTCCAGCCGCATGATCAGCACCAATCAGATCTCGGCCTCACACAGCCCCTGAACTAAATGACGCCAGTGCTTCATCTAGGGAACACAAACGAGCGACCTCCATCTCAGTCTCTAGCCCTGTGTAAGGCCTGCTCTGTAGGGACACTTGCATTGGCAGCACCCTCTGCTAATACAGGTAGGGATCACCCGGAAGGACATAGCCTATAGTCTAAAGCAGGGGTCACCAACACGGTGCCCGCGGGCACCAGGTCGCCCCCAAGGACCACATGAGTCGCCCGCAGGCCTGTTCTAAAAATAACACAACTCACCAGTAAGCTGCGTCTAAAATTTGTTCTAAAAGGACCAAGCCAAAACAAATGTGAGGGAATGCTT
>JAVQIZ010217636.1:0-19397 GCA_036023535.2 Galaxias brevipinnis | reverse complement strand
TCCCTCATTGCCACTCCAACCACCATCGCCACGGTTACTAAGAGCCCAGTCAGAAGAGGATCAATCTTTGGACCAGGTGGAATGTCACAGGGGGGTGTATATCATCATGTGTATCATTTAGATTAGACAACACACACAGGTACTCTTTGTGTGTGACTGCATGTGCATGCACAAGGTTGAGCTGATTGGTTTGGATTCATATTCACTTTTGTTCAAAATTCATATGCACCTTGCTATTCTAGTGTCTCCGTCTACAGTCAAATAATAAAAAAAGAAATCCCACAAATGTAAAGGAGTCTGTGGTTTTTTGGAGCATGTTTGATCTAAATGTCATGTTGTGCAATGTCGTCCTCACGCAACAAAATGATGGGACTACTTAAATTGACTGCTGTAACAAATGATTGTAACTACACCGAAAGGCCAGAATTTGACATAAATGTTATTTAGGTCCTACAGTTTATCATGTTAAGTTAGGTAAATGGTTTTTTTTATTCATAGTCACATAGTTTCCAAAACCTCTGTTGGTCTCCCATATTAGTTTGTCCATTTGAGAAATGAAGTGTCTTCTCATTGATGTACAGCAGGTGGCAGACCTACACCACATTTGCCCGACACAGATACAAACACATCTCTGAATCACAGAATCTTTAGGAGACAACGACTTGAGGGGTGAAACGGACATGTTTCTATTCCTGTATGCTGTGTGTGTCAAAAAGCTCATTAGTCATTGCATTAGTGTGTGAGTGTGTGTGTTTGTGTGCGTGTGTGTGTGTGTGTGTGTTTGGGGGGGGGTGGGGAGGGGTTATATAAAGGGCTGGAATATTACTTTGGTCAATGATCAGCATCTGGCCATCTTCTGTGTCACTGAAGGTGTTAAAGGACATTTTAACCCTGATGACCATACTCTGGCTAAAGATTCACCTGTCACTCAGGTGAATGTGTGTGTGTGTGTGTGTGTATTTGTCCGCACTAACTATTTGTGTCAATAATTAAAGGGCACTATGACCCTGATGGCTCCACTGTATCTGTAGAGTCACTCCTCAATAGTCCCAGTGCAAGGTGTGTGTGGGTGCACATGCATCTGTGCATCCGTTAATCCCCTCACAGGTCACCAAGTGTCAGATAGCTTTCTCCTTGAATGCAGTTAGGTAACGCTCGCCAGACAAACCCTAGTGTTTAGTCATCTGGTAAATCATGTCCTGTGTGTTTGCGTGAGCTCCCCTATGTTTGTATGGTTTGTTTATATTGAACGTTCAAGTGCACTGTAAAGGCTCTATGTGTATCACTCCATCAGGAGCCATGCAATCTTATGTTTGTGTTTCTACCATGACTTTCCCCACGGTCTCTCTCCTACAGAAAGCTGATATCAGAAAACAAAAAGCGTGATATCCAAATAAAAAATTGTGACATCTGAAAGTGTCTTTTGGATTTCAAAAGCGGTGTTTAAACGTTAAAATGGCTTGCCATACTTTCCTTCCTGTCAAGCCGTTCACATGCCGCTGTCCAATCCCATCGCTGGGATAACAATCCATAACAGTGTTTATGTGGTATAGCACATATTTTATACGCAAAGGCAATTCAATGTGCTTTACACATGGCAAACAGAAAAATACAAGAAGAAACCAAAAAAATAATATTATGAGAAATACAATTGCTAAGAAGGAACCTTTCAGCCAAAATACAATAAAGTGCATATCATTTTTTTAAACTGGATTTGAAAGTCGTCAGGCGTAGAGATAGTCTCAGCTCTACCGGCAGTTGCTTCCAGCTATTCGTTGCATAGTAGCTCAACTCTGCCTCACCTTTTTTGGATGTAACTCTGTAGGCTGTAAGGAAACATGTTCCAGAGGACCTGAGGGGTCTACAGGGTTCATACTGTATTAGCATTTCGGTAATATATTTTGGCCGCAAATGATTTAGTGACTTGTAGGTAAGCAACAGTATTTTCAAATCAGTTCTCTGACACACAGGGAGCCAGTGTAGTGGTTCACCCACAATTTCTCTCTCTCTCTCTCTCTCTCTCTCTCTACAGTAGTTTGACTCAGCACACCTTGAACAGTTTACTGGTCAGGTTGAAAATCACCCTACATCACAGAGTTTGGTGTTTTAGCGACACACTTACACACCCAGTATAGGCCACCTACATTCATGTCTTCAAAAGGATGCTGAAGACAGGACACAAAGTGGCAATGTTTTCATTTCATGTCCTTCATGTCATTCAAATAGGAACGAGGCAGGAGAGGAGGGTGGACGAGAGAGAGTAAGAGAGACAGACAGAGGTTATTTGTTGTTTTGAGAGTGAGACTGGTATATTTGATAGCATTGAGCCAGACTTCTGAACATGATTTAGCATAATCTCAGGGCCAATAAAGTGGGCAGAGCTGCTGTTTGCTTTTCATCAGACAGATCGCAGACCTGAAACCTGGAGCTGGATTGAGTCGCCTCTGATTGTTGACAATTGCCATTCACTCAAATAATTTGATAAAAGGATATTTTCTGCATGCTGTGGCCTATTGGGATGTTGTTGAGGAATATTGTTATCGTTGTACTTGTGGGTATGAGTCACACTGCCCAGATAGATGTGTTGGTGTGTACACACACACTCACACACACACACACACACATGCACGCAGGCGCAGAACCGCCATTGGATTGTTTGTTTTTCCTCTGAGTAGATTGGAGGGTCACGTGTGTCTTGTGTTTTCCTCCACACATTTTCCTCCCTGCCATGACACCGTAGAGAGAAAAAAAAATCGTAATGACCCCCATACTCCGTATCTCTTAAGCAATAAGTCACAGCACGGTTAGCCAATGGGGGGCCCATTCAAGATATTGTAATACCTAGACAAGAGTTGGTTTATCTGGCACACTAGAACCAGTGTCTCTGGTGGCTGCTGGTCCCCAGAGAACCACCGATCATAGAGAAGTACCACAGTGACCCTGCTAGCATAGAGGTCATGCTTTTCATAAGCCCTCTTTATGCTCTTAGTTCTGTATAATAAGCCAATATATAGAACCATTCTTTCTTTCAAAGAGCAAGAGGCCATGACGGGAACTTGCAAAAAAGAGGCTACAATTTGCAGGAGGTTCCTACAATTTACTAGTCGATCATTTGTTTCGCCAAATTTTCCCCGAATGTCTAAAACACCACCTCTACCCAGCAATGACAGCCCCGGTGTTTAGGATTGGCTGCTACTATACAAATCTAGCACCCCTCCAACAGGTGTTGTAATATTAAACTTCCCAAACTCGCCATGAGGGTTGCTAGCGTGAATACACCATGCAAAAATAATGCATCTAGTTGAGAAATGCCATAAAGCTAGGCTAAAGAAACTGTGTGCCACCTGTTGTTGCAGTACCTATTGCAGCTGTCTCCTGGATGAGCACAGTCTGATTCAAAGAGAGTGTTTGGGATGTGACTCACATCTGACTCTAGGAGTCTGATACCGGAGGCCTTCCGTTAAAGTAAACAGTAGCTGTCTCCAGAGCCCACGCTAATGTTTGCATGTACAGTAACCACAAATATAGATGTTTCCATAGTAACCCCCAGAGGGGACTATGAAGCTGTCTGTCACCAGGAGTTGGGGATAAATGGAGGCAGAGAGAATGAGATAGTAAGTGTGTGTGTTCGTGTATTCATGTTCATTTAATCTCTTTTGCCCAGAGAACACTTTTTGTTTTTAAAATGTCCAAACCAATGGATCAATGTCTCTCTTTTCATCTTATGCTACCATCACTGTGAAAAAGGTGTGTGGGTTTGTGGCCTTGTATGGAAAGAGATACCACCCACTCGCACAGGTTGCCAAGCGACTATCCCTTCTAAATACTAGCCAGCAGAGAGGTGATTAAGAAAAACGCGGACAGGGGGCATTTTCAAGAGTTCCAAAACAATTAGTTTCTGCTCTCCAAAGACAATTCAAATTTTTTTTTTTTAACTGTGGTTGTTCAGTTGATTAAGCTTTGTCCTCCACCGGAGATGCATCCCAGTTCAGCTGAGAGACGGTTCGGTAAGTACAAAACACTCCAACAAACTGGAACCTTTAACCACCTTTAGTATATGTATGCTTGCACTGTGTTTGTGTGCATGTGTGTGTTGGTGGGTAATCAGTGGAAGGCAGAAGTCCCAAAGGTTTTGGATTCATGCTCAGGAATGTAACTTCAGAATATGTAGTTAAACCATTTACATTCAAATGAAGAGTCATGTGTAAACAAGTAATCTGCAATCATTGGCAAATCATCATCCAATGATTTCATATCATTGCTAGGTAAAATACAAGAAAAAGCTGTTCTTGAAAATCTTAATCATTTACAGGAAAACACACTGGCCACAGTACAAAGACTATTTAAAATAGGTAATGACCTAAAGACTTTTCTTTTTAGACATAAGTGCTGTCTTTGACACTATAAACCATGCAATACTACAGCATCGTCTGACAATTTGGTGTGGCCTCAAGACATACCTAACGTAGAGAATTCTCTGTCACGTTAGGATAACATACGTCAGAGTTAAGAGCGACTTCCTGTGGGGTACCACAAGGATCAATCTATGGGCCATTTATTTTCTTGCAACACATGCTACCCATTGGACTAATCATCAAGGAACATGGGGTCAAATCATGCAGATGACACCCAACTTCACATATCTGTCAACCCAGAATGTCTCTCCACTCTTAACAAATTGTCCAGCATTTCCTCTCGGATGTCCCACAACATTCTTAAATTTAATTATGATGAAAATTAGGTACTTGTGTTTGGACCGAAGTGCCAAAGGGATTCCATTTTTGAAAGGTTTGGTCTCTTAAAGTTAGAGTACACCAGCGAGGCGCGCAACCTACAGGTAATTCTTGATAACACTTTATTTGAAGGGGTGTGCATAAGACTGACATGACACTGTCATAACACTGTCATAACCATGACTTGACGGCTGTAGAAACTGTTAAGAATGTTGTGTGTCATTCGGTCAATTATGTCATTTTTAATGCAAAGTTGACATTGTTTGGGATTACTTTGTTATGACAACTTGACATAAACCAAGACAACACAACCTGTCAGTGTCTGTTGGACTAGTCATTAAAGTGTTAAAGTGTTTTTACACTGTCAAATGCTTTCAAATACCTAAACAAAAGTCAAGAGAATTTAAATTTTTATTTTATTTCATTAGTGGTTATGTCGTCTTGATCTATGTCAAGTTGTCATCAACCCATCTTAGAGACTGTCTCATTGATTACGTACCTGGCAGGGCCCTTAAGGGACCCTAATGTAAGATTTGTAATATTTCTTTGTCTAGCATTGTTTTATCACTCAGAGGGATTGTACCAACAACATGAAAAAGTTAAATCTCTGCCTTGTGCATTTTCTCTAGTTCACATCTGACAACACACCTACCCTGTTTTACAAGCTGTTCTGAATTACAGCAATTTGTGACGTAGAAAATCCATGTCAATCTAGTTGGCCACTTACGGACTAAGGCTAGTATAAGTAAGGTCGAGCTACTCCGGTTGCAGCCATGACAACAGGGGGAATGTTACTATTCCTTGCCAAGAACACAACTCAGCTAATAAATGTTAAAGAGCAATGGCGTAAACTCGCGTTCACCACTGAAAACGGCATGTGAGTTGGAAGGGAAGAAAGAGGCACCCTAGAATAATGAATACAAATGGGTTTTTTTTTCTCTCCAAATACTTTCATAGACACTAAGGAAGCACACAGAAATGTATGACTGTCTATATTATGGGCCTTTTAAATCCGCTTTGGCTTCTTTGCTGGTAATCTCACAGGTGAATTATAAGAGGGGAGGAAAAACACATTTTAGCTTTTAGGCAAGCCATATTTGAGAGGCTGAGTCGTCTCTTTCAAAAGGGATCTTAAAATCTTTTTAATCAGGATTGTAATTAAACACCATCAAAGGAAAGGTTTAACATAAGGTTTTAGTCTGATTTCTTGCTTTACAAATATGTAGTTTATTTCTTTTAGTCATAGTTTTGTTTAATTTCTGTAATTTAAAGCATATTCAGATGCGCTTGTTACATGAAATGTACTGTACAAATATTAAATATTATTATTAACGTTTTGATTTTAACAGATCGTGGAACATTTTTGCACACGGGACAACATAATTTACAAATATCCTCTCACGTGTATCCTTGAATCAAGAGCATCTTACAAACCAAACCAAACTGAGGCTCTCCCTGTGCAGTCAAGCCGCATCGTTGTCATGACAATCACGGATAGGGGCCACCAACGTCATGGTTACCATGTTGAACACCGAAAACACACAGAAATGCAATACTTACACTTCATACACAGGAACTCTGTGGAACTCAGAATATCTACTCTTCAGTCTTGCCAGACTGTGATTAGAGAAATCACAATTAATTGCAGATGACAAAAAAAAACATACGAATTTCAAAAAGAGGCAGCCAATCTATCTCAAGTGCCTTCTTGAGACGCTGCTCTTACTCGGTCATGTAGGGAAAAACACGTGCACACCAACTGATTAAACACCACCCCACTTGCTCACAAACTGATTTAAGACTGTCCCACATGCACACCAACTTAATAAATTGACGCAGATCTAAAATCTCATGCATAAAGGCTTTCCTCTTGAAGTGTTCTGACCCTGGTTGAGGTCTGAATCTTGTCGTCTGTTCCAGCTGCGGGACAATTTTTAAATTGAATCAATTGGTCACTATTGATTGGTGACCACCTGGGAATGTGGCAACACTCTGAGGTACTGTCCACGTGGGGTTGTGTTTAATCCATTGGTGTGCACGTGCATTTCTCTGCATGACGGTGCAGAAGGGGCCAAAAGAAGTGCGGCTCAGGAAGGCACTCGAAATGAATACGACAGCCTCTCTTTGAAAATGAAAAAGCCCCAACACTCACACTAAAACAAACTGAATACACGGACCGACTACCTCGCTTGTTCACAGATACACAGTGTTCTCCTCCAAAGTGATTTTGATCCGCCTCACAGACCTCACAGACCAACACTAGGAAGACAGGCAGGCTGCTTAGCGATGCTTTTCACAGACCTGTACAACCTTGCGGGGAACAAACAAGGCTGTTGTGCTCGCCACCCTGCATGCCTGTTGGCGTTGCTTTGTTTGTTTTTGAGTGTGTATGTGTGTGTGTGTGTGTTTCAAGACAAAGCATCACGATGTAGCTCAAAGGATACGTGTGTGAAGAATACATAGAGGCATGGATCACACATTTGTATTGATTTGTATGCTGAGGTTGATGGTGAGGCAGACCACGTTCCCATGCTGACCTTGTCTTTACATTCTGGACATGGGCCTTAAGCACTTAATGTTTTAGAACAGGTATATTTCACGTGCCTGTATAACGTGCCTGTTTCACATGCCTGTATAACATGTCATATGCTCTTACTGCAATATCGCTGACAGACTGTCACGTTGGACTTACTTTAATAAAATAAAATAGAATATCGGAACTGGAATACAAAGCACAGATTTACATATTAACCAAACGCTTGAAGTAAACATCTTGTGAAGAGAGAATATACTACCGTGAGTCTGAAAAATGTAAATACATTTCCAACTGAACCTTCCAAAGTTCAAACACAGACTTGCTCTCTTGGTAAGTGCGAGGCACATGGTTAGTACAGAACAGCCCTCTTTGAACCTCTGCGAGAACATCGATAGTGTCTCTGTGTCCGGGGAAATTGGGACTCTTGGATGGCAGCCAAATAAGCATGTGTCTTGTGTGAGTCCTGGAGTCTATTAGCGTCTCGCTAGGATGGTTTGTTATAACTCCAGATCTGCAGTCCAAAGACTTTTCAAGTTGAAATATTGGTTATCAGTTAGCACCAAGTCCTCAGACAGAGTCAACATAAAAGGAAAACAGTGCATAATGAGTGCATTACATTTAGGTTAGCATCCACGTAGATCCAAAAGAAGAAATCTAGGAGTTTTAGGATTTTGTCTCATTGAAAGTCAGTCAAGGTATGTTTTCATTCCCTATAACTTGTGTCTGTCAAAAACTGAAATCCCTCTTCACTTACTTTTGCCTTTCTTTACCTTCCCATTATGAGTCACCACTTTCTCTCTCTCTCTCTGTCTCTCTCTCTCTCTCTCTGTCTGTATGTCATCAGCTCCTTTAAAATATTCTATCGTTTATCTCTACTTTGTCATCAAAGATTTCTTGGCGCGCAGAAATCTCTCATCTCCACGATAGCCACCAGCACTAAACTTAGCATCATTGGACCGGCATCACTCTGTCGGTTCCTGTCTTCATAATATTACATACCAAGCCATTCAGCCTCTCCACTTTATTCTAAAGCTCAGTAGCAATGCATAGGTGACATAGGTAAAGAGAAAGAGTGAGATAGGAGAAAAGACAAATCAACAATTGAAGCCATGGAGCCTTCATAATGGGTCCTTTCTATACCGTTAGAGAAATCAGACAGCTTGTCCCTCTCCCCTCAGCGTTAGACAGATACGGCCCAAAGTAGCTGTCTACCCAAGGGACACATTTGATTACCTCTTATCAACCTGTGGTGCGTTGTTGCGTAACACTTTGTTTCCTGAAAAAAGAGAGATGACTGTGACGCTGTTATGCAACAAGAAGCAATGGTTGTTTTTGGCGTGTGACAAAGCCGAGATCCATTCAACTTTCCCATTTCAAACCCTCTAAATTCTTCGCTAACATCGATGACGGTCCTTTGGGTTTATTCGCACCACTATGACAGCTTAATAACAGCCATTATAACAAGTGCACTAAAATGAAAAAAGGACATTCTTCAAGACCATTATTGAGAGATTTTGCAAAGAACAAATGCAGTTCTTTGATTCCTCCATCCCCAGAAAGAGCACGCCGCTCTTCCTGTTCACTCTACAACCGGTCTGAGCTCACCTCGTCGGGGTTGCTTCCATCAAGGGAACAAAAATCTTTTGAAAGGTCCTCAGAAGATACATTCAGACAGATCCTCATCTGGTTCAATTTGCTTAATCACAGCAGCACACCAGCATGGTCCATACAAGGTGGCTCACATGGGGTTTGTTAGGCTTGTTGGCTAGAAACACAAGCCGGAACTGAGAGAGCAGTGAGGAAACAGAGCTGGGACATAATTGGTGCACCAAAGCTACAATGGCGAGAACATGAGGTACTGTCAAACTGACAAAAAAGACATCTGCAGGGGTACTCACACACAAACACACGTGCGTGGTACATATTCGGGTGCATCTGTTCTTTCCTTGTTTCAAATACATTTCTTGGCACATCTTCATTGGAGCCATGCTCCAAATTAGAAGTCCAAGCTGAAGGGTCATTTAGGGTATATATTTACAGCAGTGTCTAAAGCAACCCACAAGCCAGCGCCCTGTCATTTGTTCTGGTTAAAAACATCAGAATGGCCATCTGGAAATATTACACACGTAGAAAGTGTTCACTGTGTGTATTTATACCTGTGACACACAGAAGGGCACATAATCATGCATCTGATGCCATACTAAAACAGTGCCTTGCCATGTGAAGGTGCTGGCAGAGGCAAGACTGAAAGTGTCTAACGTGATCTCTCTGACGAATTCCCCAGCAGATGCCGGTGAATGTGCATCGAACTGAGGAAGGTTTATTTTCAACCAAACGTTACCTCGAAAGAAATCATCACAACATTTCTTGCTCCTAGTGCTTTGTCAACTGTGACCAGTTTCTATTCCCCTTGGATTTGATTGAATCCACAGAAGCTTCAATACCTTTCCATTTGTCACTGTACCCACACCCACTCTTATCACCTGCTCATGCAATGTGTATGCACAGGATAGTGATTCATCTTTGTTATGTAATAAGGAAACAAGGATTGCACAGACCGTATTCACTTACGCTTTTAGAATGGTCAGTTCACTTTCTAAATCAGACTTTCTTGTTTTGTTAGTCAAAGGCCTCTCATCAGAAGCAGTAAGACAGATCCTTGATTAAGCGAGATGTTTGGTGACGGTATTTTAAACTCTTTTTTTTCTCTGTGCCTCCTCATAGCCGCCCTTTATGGTCCTCCACCTGTAGCCTCTCCCTCCTTCTCACCTCCCTTTCTCCTACCCCAACACCTGCCCCCCATCTTACCAGCCAACAAAGCAGTGGGAATCCAGATGAGTGGCACGTGAGGGTGAGGTTAAGCCAGGTGGTCGTACGTAGATGTGGATAAGATGCTCCGTTCATGAGGACTGAGTCTGGTAGCATTGTGAGATCAACAGCGAGTTGTTTATTCAGTCATCCGTTTCGGTCAAGAACAAAGCCAAGTTCAATATGTGTACCCCTGTAACCCCTGTTACCTCGGGGAGACCTCTGCTCTGATTAAAGGAAGAAAAAAACATTATCTGGTGAAAGGTAAAGAACAGAGTTGCTTTGTTATGATCAATCTTTGCCTTGGGCACAACAGCAGCTTTGGGTTTACTGCGTATGCAACCACAAAACACCACCATTGACGTAGTTGGGGAAAAACACACCATTATTACCGTCTGTCATATGTTTCGAAGCTAATTGACTATAAAACAGTCCCCTGATTGAATACATTAGGTAATGTATTAGCATAATCCATTCCGAATCCATTTGTTTTGTGTGACTGAGACTTCCAGACAGACAAAAACAAACACTCACACAAACATCCTCAAACACTCACACACACCGTGCCATGTGGGCCCAAACTTCACACAACGTCTGCCAATCAGTTTAATATCATGACGGTGAAAACTCCAGACACATTTCTAAGAAGGAAATTACATAATTTGGTAAAAGCCATCTTCTGTCCAAGAGATCAGAGTTAAGTCGTTGACGGAGTCATAGATTTCACATCATGGCAAGAGTAAAACTTGATCATTCTCATTCTATGGGTAGACTTGTTAGCAGGATCCCCCACCAAGACAAAAACACATCTTTAAGGAAATTATAGAACATGTCCTCAAATAATATACTGTACAGATATAACCAAAGGCAATATTTATATTCTAATGAGCTATTTGGCTCTAATAATTATAAAGTGAGTATTTCATAATCATGGTAATAATAAGAGACCTTTAATCAAATTGGTTGATTCATACACACATTATTCAAAGAGTTCTCTGAAAACTAAACTACAGTCAAAGTCAGACCTTTTATTATATATTTGTATTTGTATTCTAGTGTTGGTGTGTGTAAGTGTATTTGCCAAGGATCACTGAGTGCATGTATTAGATGGTGTGTGTGTGTGTGTTTGTATTTAAGCATATGAGTGTATTTGCTGTGTTTGTTTCACTGTGTGCACATAGTTTTGCGTGAGTCTGCAAACACAGGTCAACAGTAGCCCTAGCTGTCATTTCCCACCAAGCGCTGTCTTGACAGGAAGTCTGTGTATGTGGTATCGACCCCGGAGAATAGGACGACTCACTGTGTACAGTCACACTCCACATCTACAGCACACACCACTTATAGGAAGTGTATCGACCTCGGCAAAGGGGAGGGAGGGAGAGATGGTGGGGAGTGGAGGGTAAAGAGAAACAGTCCAGGTGGAGTAGGAAAGAGGGATGACCACGCTGATATGCTGAAGGGGAAACATCTAAAGAGGGAAAGCGAGGGAGGAAGAGAGGAGGTGGTGAGCCTGAGGAAACTGTTGGTTACTGATGAACCCAATCTTCTTGCCCACTTGTTTGCCAACATGAGGTGCAAACAACGGGTAAAAAAGTATCGAATATCATTTGAGTTTAGAATGTCTCACATACATAAAAAACATCCATTCAATGGTAAAATGTTTTATTTTGATAATTTCCATTTTGTCTGATCACGGCAATAGTTATTGATGCGTCAGCAAACATAATTCATTTTGATATATTTTATTTAACTGCAGTATTCATATTTTTAAAACAAGGCTATGTGAATATTCAAAATTGCAAGTGAAACGAAGTCAAAGGGACAGCTTACTCTTTGCATGCAGTCAGAGAGTCCGGAGTGCTGTTCACCCAGGGAGACTGTCTGGGAGACACGACCACTGAGCAGTATACTGAGAGGTAAGGGGAGGCCCTCCAGTAGGTTGCTGACAAATGTGGAAATGAGTATCACGTCCTCATAGCCATTAGAACAGAGGCGACGGTTCTCGGGTTACACAGCTGCTGGAGAAGGCTGAGGAGATGATGGCAGAAAACCGAGGAAGACACTGAGGGCAAATAGAGACAGTACAGGGACGATGGAGGAGCAAAGGATGACAGTGGACGAGAGAGCTAAACAAAGAAGAATTGAGGTGAAGAAACAGAGAGAATCCTTCACATCTCAACTCTCAGTATGGTGCTCAGTGGTTGTGTCCCCCCAGACAGTCTCCCAAGGTGAACAGCACTCCGGACTCTCTCATTGAGAAGTTCCTCTTCTGTGTTCCTCTCTGAATGATCTGCTCACATCCATGGCCAAGAGGAGAGTGTGGGGTCCTGGAGGACACAGAGACACACTGCAGACCATTTCCACTTTAACCAACTCCTGAGTTTCCTTTCAAAAATATAGTTTTTTCCACCAGGCTGGAGTGTCGACCACAGTGACCGTCCTCCCTGCTACTTCTCCCTGTCTCATCACACACTGAACAGCTGTCCTCAGGTCAAACTCCTCTATGCCTCATCTGTTTTCTGATGAAGTCTTTCCTACACCTTTCAATCCCAGGAGTCCAATCTTAAATTCTGAACGATGAAGAACGTCACCAGAGAATAAAAAGGTTATTTCCTTTTCAAACGCACCTACTTTATATTTCAGTGCGCACGTCTTTCTTTAGGGGCTACAAATAGTTTTTTCATTTTTCCTTTCAGCCACATACGCTGCAACTTGCTGTTAAGGCATAGTGTGGCAATATGCTTTGAGTGCATGAGACAATATGTTCAGATGTCATGATGTAGTGTATTAATTACTGAATCAGTTTAGATGCTGTTGTTCTCATGTTATTGGCTGTTTTTCTGGTGTATGATGACTTCAACTTCACCTTGAATGGGGTAGTCTGCATTGTCAGCCATTACGGTTCTCTCTCCATCCTTTCTCCAGCGGTAGAGTACAGCAGATGTTCTACAACATTTATGATTTGATGTGACCAAGAACATCTTTTGACAAATTAAAAGCAACGGGTAGAGGAGCAAAAAATGTGTCAGTGAACGCATACTCTTTATACATTTTAATATCTAAGTAAATATGTACAATTAAATGACTATTTTTAAAGTCAATGAAAAAAGGGTATTCAAAGAATTGTTATTCAGTCCAGGGACAAGCAATGAAAAAAGGGTATTCAAAGAATTGTTATTCAGTCCAGGGACAAGGACAGTGGATCACAAGTGTAAGTTTGCTATGGAGTAGACCTACACATTCTATTTCTCTGTCATTCTGATGCTATTTTTTGAGATAGAATCAAACCTCATGAGAATGATGGACATGACAGCTAATATCACATGCACATCCTCGTATCCTGACAATAGAATAGATGCATTATAGTAGTTTTTTAAGGTAGAGACCTGATAAGAAAAACAGAGATTGATGTCTACTAACCTTTACTAACTGTTAACTTTAGCCATTTTTGTATAGCTGACACCACCTCCTAAAGGTAAAGAGCAGGTGTTGTCTGGCTGTAGAAGAATCCTCCAGAATCTATTCTACAAATGTGTTCTGAGTTCACATATTTTTGCTGCCATTTGTTATGGATAAAGTGTGCAACTTCTCTTTCTCAGCCAACCCAACACATTATAGAGATAGAACATTGTACATTTAGGTTTTTGGTGATACCTCCTCTGATTCTAGTCCCAGATTAAAAAGATATGGCGAAACTAAGTATGTATGTTATGTGGATTGTATGTGTACATACAGCCTAATGATTCTAATTGGAGTATAGACAAATATGGCTATTTTAATAATGCTGTTTATGGTAACTTAATAACATAGGTGTGTTAGGATTTTAAAGAAACAAATATGGACAATTTCTTAATATGCATAAAATAATTAGTGAAACATCTATAATTATAGGACTGCATTTTTTAAAACACCCATTCTGTTTTCATTAATCCGTTTATTGTTAGTTGGTGATGGCAAATGTTTCTGAAAAATCGCAGCCCATGTTCTAATAATTGAGTTGTTATGGCTCAGAAGCTAAATCATGTCTTTGCCATTGTGTACTGAAATGCTTTTCAACAACTCTTTGTCATCTGTCTCAGGGGAACGAACATAAAACATACATTATCTCATCTCGTTGCTATGGGTCCCTACAGTGTGTCCTTAAATAGCTGCGGCCTCTCCATTTTCACCTGCTTCCCTCCTTGCATTCCTTGGATATGTTCTGGCATGACATCTGCTCCTGCTCTTTTTGCTGCTGTTATCAGAGGAGGTTGTGCACCATGCCTTTCTTCATTCATATCTGTGATCCCGTTGCATTATATATTATGTTTCCATCATCAAAATGTATGAATTTATTACTTTATTACCACTGTTGGTGAAATCATGAGCAGGATTTGGATAATTGGATAATTGGTGTGGATAATTTCCAAGAGTCAACCCACTCCATGGAACATGTGCTATCATTAGTAAGTTCCGAGTTCAACAGCTTATTGGTTTCCTCACGTTTTGACATTAGCATTGTGTGCTGGTGGTAGTGAGATTCCAAGGAGGCCTTGCACCACTTGGGCCCCAGACTGTAGCTCCAGCACCTGGACCAGTCTTTCAAGCCCTGCTGGCCATTTGCAGATTTCATGCCAGAGGACATCCACGATTGACACCATCCTGGCATGAACACATCAACGATCTCGGTAACTTTCAGACGACCTTTCTCTGTCTTCCTGTCATCCTGTTTTACCACAGCTTGGGGAGACTTCCATGAATTCTCCCAGGTAGGAAAGTTGACTGGCTCGTCCAGTTGCAGAACCCTCAACAGTTTGTTGCTCGGCTCACTGTTGTATTCCTGCCACCCTTGATCCCAATCTTCCTTTTTCTGTCTCAGCACAAACATGACAGTCTTCCAAGTCCCTGCCCAAATGGGAAGAGCAAATGTTTCAATCTCAGGATACTTAGGCCAGCACTTGGACTGTGATACAATCTCCCACTGTGATTCTGTTGAGTCCACAAATCTTGAAGGATGTTTCACCTGATTCCCAGTCTCCATCCATTCTTTCAAGGATCCCAATTGGGAATCAGAGACCCAATCCGCTGGCTTGTATTTTCCATCATCCATTGACTTGGTGTTGAATGGTTTACGGTCCATTTCCAAACCTTGCTGCTGGTGGAGAGGAACCTTCAGGCTCTTCCATGACTGGTTCCAGCTTAGAGGAAACTGAACGTCAACTATTTTAACGTGCTTTCGTGCTGGTTTGGGGCCTGGCAAGGATCTTGTGGGAGGTAGGTATGTGGGACGTCTGACCTTCTTTGGGGGTGGCGCCACCTTAACCCTAACCACCAGATGCGCTCCGTCAACGTCTTCTTCCCCGCTCGCCTTTACCACATACTTTCTGAAGTCCGACATGTCAGTCTTGTTCCTGTCTACAGCTGGGGCAGGGCCATTCTTCACCACCAATCGGCACTGCCATTCCTTGAAAAGCCTATGTTTAAGCATAGAAACGTTGGTTGGAAATTTCAAATCAATCAAGTCAATCTTTAATATTTATTCAAATTAATAAATACAATTATCACTACCTCTCACCCTATTTTCAGTCCCATGTTGATTTACATTATGGTTGACAATATAGCAGGCAGTGCTTGTCGGTGAGTATTTTGCTCTTACCCATTTAAGGCACTTTTCTGTTTCCTCTCCCTCTCCTGTTTGAGCCTTTCACTGTCAGTCTGAGCCCTCTTCTCCCACTGGTCTCGAAGAGAGCTCCTGAAGACCCCCACTTCTGGCTTGCTCGACGACATTGTGACTTCTCCTGACAAAGATATAAAGAAATGCTACCCAAAGGATGTTCTCAAATAAAAGACAAAAAGTTTCATGCCTCAAGATCTGCCCTGTCCTCAAGATCCAAGGGGAGTGCCTGAACCTAGAGGTCTGGTATTCATGCCAGCAAGTCTTGGTGAGTGATGTCAGCTTGAGAGACTATAATTAACCCACGTACAGTTCAGTACCATGGTGATGTCAACGGAGCCAACTCACAACAGCACCAAAACAAAGACTTATTTCCTATGCAACTCACTGCCCCATATTTGGACCTGTGTGACTACGCGATTAACAATGTGTTTCAGAACATTAAACAATTAATATAGAAAGTGATCATTTTCACAACTTTCTTATGGCCAAATGCACTACAAAAGGTTAAGTATTAACAATTTCACTCCACTCAGGAAACATGAAAACATGCTATTCATCACTATCGTAAACAAAATGTAAATATTACAAGTGATCCTGTATTTGAAAGGGGACTCTTTCTGGGCATGCCAACCATGCATGCTTTCGATTGGCAGTTTTTTAATTATGCCCCTAATCTCAATTACAGGTTGAATTTTTTTGGTATGTTTTAGATCATTATTCTTAGATACTTATTAGTTTCACACATTCCTCTTTTAAATCTCACTTTAGTTTCCTACGTTTACTTTCAGGGTTTGAGCAGTGTTGTAAGGAAAGCTGTCATCTGGAGTACTTTGACCCAAAAACAATGTTCACTTGTAAAATGTAATCAGGTACTAATTGCAAAATTAAGTGACTGGGAATCAATTTAGCAAGATGGTTTATTGGATGATTCATGATGTGTAAACTGATCTGATAAATTTTTTATTAAATTGACATATCACGTTGCCATATCTCAACTCAGGATTTGTTTTTATATACATTTCTATGATTGATGGTTATTAAAATATTGAAACTTTTTGCTTGTAGTAATATTTTCACATAGTGTAGTTCTTATTCTCTTTAATCAGACAACTCCAACCATCATCATCACCTGATTATTAATTATGGACCCCTGCGTTCATTGGTTTGTGTTTATAACCATGATTGTTTATAGCTTATTTGATGTCTTAGTTCTCTGAAATGTACGGGAGTCGTTTGTGTTTATCATGTTTTTAGTTAAGTTGTTACGTTGTGTGCCTAGAGATTGTTTATGAAAATCTCTGATTCAACTGCACCTGCATCTCCACAATGAAATCAATACAAGCAATCATCCTTTTTTCCAGATTATTTGTAATCTATTACAACGATTGCTTGCAATACAAAGACTGAACAACTCATAAGAATTTACCAGTCATTTTTAAGTACCTAAAATATAGTGCAAACTGAATTTATATCTTACAAGTGATATGTCCAAAAGGTTATTGTGATAATGACTTGCAAGCAACAACAATTATACTGTTTGCATTATTTCTTCCACTTTCAGTCCGTCCTAAATCAGAGTGAAATTGTAATCACTATATTGTCCCATTCCCAGAGTCTAGCTCAATGCCACTTTTATAACAAAGCACATGGTTGAAAGGGTTGCAGTAAAATAGGACGTATCAAGGTCATAAACAATAAAGAGGCCCAAATCTTTGGTTTCTTAGAGTGGACTTGTTTTTATATGACAGTGTCTTGAATGCATGCTCTGATGCACAGTATCTATTGCCAGAGATAATAAAAATAAATACGGTTTCATTGTTTTAACATTTACTAAGATCACATCATGATTACCAAAGAAAGCACTGGTGCCATTTCAAAACAAAAGGTACCAAATACCAATAAATAAACAAAATATTAATAACATGCCAAGTTTTTGTTGTGATTTACCATCCTCATCCGGCACTGCTTTAAGTCCTACTGCCTTTTCAGCTGTTATAACATTACTCTGGTTATCGCCAGATCCTTTTCCAGAAAAAAGCTTTTGCTCATGCCCAGTTAAGGGCCCAGTTTTAGGGTATGGGCTTGTCTCTCTGTGTGACATAGCTCTCAAGTTCTTATCACTGAAATGTTGCGGAGATGATGGACATGATGTCTGGCCGCCAGATGTAGCGCTTCTTAGAACCAGGTAATCAGCACTGTTCTCTCCACTCACTGTAGAAACAGTAAAACAAATATTCAAAGGGGATACTACTAGAAGTTAACTTTTTCCAGGGGTTGCCAGATTTTCCCAGTTTTTTTTTTACATGAAGAGTCACTTTAATTTTTTTACGGGCCAAGTATTTTAAAAGCACACTTTGCTGAAAGCGTCATGCTCAGCCTTCATTTTTTAAAATTAAATATCTCTCAATTTATGGATACATATTTGTCTTTGTAACAATATTGCCCCAAACTGAATTGGTACCAAATTTCTGATCTTTGGTTCAACATAATTTGCTGGTCATTTTGTGAACAAGAGTGTGACCAGAAGGCTGTCAACTGTTTGATAGTGTTGGTGATCCCCATTAAAAAAACGAAGAAACTAAAACTGATTGCTCAGCTCTTTACTGAATGTTAAGTAGACACTGGTACTCCACTAGTTAATTCATGTGGGCTATGGTAAACCATTTTTCCATCATTTAATTATTGTAGACATAGAGTAACCCATTAGTACAAACAATTAGTCCATAAGTGGACAAAGCTAGCAAATCAAAGCCATGTAAAGAGTTGTGCAACACAGTTAGCTATTGCATTCATACTAGTACTATTTTAGTGCCTATCTAGTTAACAACAAACTATTTAGTTAAGAAGTGAACAACCCAAAATGTTGTTAAAAAGCTAACACACATTCCAAATATATGGTTAATATAATAGCAGCCAGCTTTGCTGATGTAACTATTTGTTCTGGTTAAACTCTATTTCTGTGACTGCAGCTATTTAATGTTAGCCAAGCTTTAAAGCATAAACGATCACTGCTGCAGAAACCTATTTTTAGTCTAGTATTAACCAGGTATCAATTTACTGTTACCAAATCACATCCAGGACATTCTGCCAAATCTCCATGTAACTCGATTCAAATTCATTTTGGGGCGAGGTGCATTCCAGCTCCTTTTTCTTGGAAAAACATATTTATGCACATAAAAGAACTTAATCAGTTTAACAAACTGTAACCACATTACACTTTAATTCATGGCAATGTAAAAATCGATTTCATTGCAAATGCAGATTCAATGCTATACTTTGTCAGCAAGTTTGATTAAATTGGGTATATGAGCATTATTTTGGTTAAACGTTGTGCTACATGAGTTTAAGGTGCAAGACAACTCCAAATAAGAGTCAATCTTGAAAAGTCAACATATAAAACATAAAAGCCAGAATCAATACTGGACATCTTGGTTCGTCACGTACTTGCTTTAATTTTACAGTGTTACATTACGAGTATAAAATACTGTTTAACTATTTACATTAACGAACTGTTAGTAGGTATGCCGCATACAGTATACGTGTGCCTTATTTTCCTGTAAATACAAAAAAGACTGCCATATTTCAGCATAAAGTTCACTGTAAAGATATATGTATCTAATACAACAGAAAATAACTGGAACTGTGGAATACGTTTTATATATAT
>JAVQIZ010217635.1:0-14519 GCA_036023535.2 Galaxias brevipinnis | reverse complement strand
CCTTTGCATGCGTGACTGTTTCAACCCCCCTCCATGAGTGACTGTTTCAACCCCCCTCCCTGAGTGACTGTTTCAAACCCCCTCTCCATGCGTGACTGTTTCAACCCCCCTCTCCATGCGTGACTGTTTCAACCCCCCTCCCGACGTGCTCGTGCCCTTTCCCTCGGTTTCTGCTCCTTCTCTATTTCTCTCCTCCTTTCCTCCACCCTCATGCAGCAGACTAGGTCTATATTAGTGGTGACCCAGTTGGAGGGCCGTTCTCTCTAGCCTGAGGAGACGTAGGACACACACACACACAACCATGTGCCACACCACTCACATCGCTGACACACACAAGCAACGTGCCACACAAACACATATACATACTACATACATACATACAGCTAAAACATTCCCAAATTATGCACTTGAACATTCCTGCACGACCACCTCATGCAGAACTGGATTGTGTGTGACTATGTGTGTGTGTGTGTGTGTGTGTGTGTGTGTGTGTGTGCAGTGGCAGCAGTGGGGGCAGCCACCCCAGCAGCAGCAGCAGAAGCAGCAGTAGAGAAAACAGTGGGAGTGGCTGTGTGGGCCTGCCCATCGCCGTGCCAACGCCCTCCCCGCCCGGTGCCTTCCCAGGTAACACACACACACACCTACACACACACCTATACACACCCAAACTCACTGTGTGTGTGTGTGTGTTAGCCTGTGTGTAAGACAGAGTGAGAACTATGTGTGTGTAAGACAGTGTGAGAACGAGAGTGAGAGATGAGTGTGTGTGTGGGTGTGTGTACGTAAGACAGTGTGAGAATAAGAGATTGTGTGTGTGTGTGTGTGTGTGAGAGAGAGAGAAAGACACACATCTCACTTCAAAGCTATATACAGATTCCATAGCACACTTTAGAGAAGTCTTCTTAACAGACGGTTTGAGTCAATGCACTGCCATCAGCAGTAACAGTGTTCTCTGCTGCTTTGCTGTGTCTGTTCTTCATTAGGGCTGCCCTGCTAGATGTATGGCAGCTCCTCTGTACTAACAGCTTCAGTGTACTGTACGTATGTTTCTACGCTACTCTCACAGATCCCAGTGTATGTCTGTTACCACAGTACTCTCAGTGTATGTCTGTTACTACGGTACTCCTCCAGTGTATGTATGTTAATACAATACTCCCAGTGTATGTATGTTACTACGGTAATCTCAGTGTATGTCTGTTACCACAGTACTCTCAGTGTATGTATGTTACTACGGTACTCTCAGTGTATGTCTGTTACCACAGTACTCTCAGTGTATGTCTGTTACTACGGTACTCCCAGTGTGTGCATGTTACAACGGTACTCCCTGTGTATGTCTGTAACTACGGTACTCTCAGTGTATGTCTGCAGTACTCTCAGTGTATGTCTGCAGTACTCTCAGTGTAAGTCTGTACGGTACTCTCAGTGTATGTCAGTTCTTCATTAGGGCTGGTCTGCCCAACTAGATCTCTCTAATGGCAGCTCCTTTAACAGGCTCGGTGTGTGTCTGTTCTGTGTGTCCTGTTTCTACAGTACTGCCAGCTCCTTCCTCTCAGCGTGTGTCTGTTCTGTGTGTCCTGTTTCTATGGTACTCTCAGTGTGTGTCTGTTTTGTGTGTCTTGTTTCTGAAGTACTCGCAGTGTGTGTCTGTTCTGTGTGTCTTATTTCTACAGTACTCTCAGTGTGTGTCTGTTCTGTGTGTCCTGTTTCTACGGTACTCTCAGTGTGTCTGTTCCCTGTGCCCTGTTTCTACTCCTCCCTCACTGCTCCCCTGTCACGTTCCACACAATCACCATTATTACCGCATCAATCACATTTGTTTGCTATGGAAATCTGTAGTTGTCGTCATCGTCATGGTAACCGGGACTGCCGTCCTCGCTCTTATATGGGCATATCCTTCCTACTGTTATTTAATAAAAGGCTATGATTTAGCTCTTACATGTAATCTTTCAATGTACAAGCCACTGATCCTCCTCACTCCACAGCATGTGCACACACACACACACACAGGCACACTTAACGGTTGCTACGGTTTCAAACCTAACAAAAGCGCGGCAGGAAAACCAAAACACACACACACACACGTTTTGCACTGAGAGGGAAGCCATTCTGACTGCTACGGCTAACCAACACCATCTGGAGGGAAAGGAAGAGGGGGGCGGGGGGGGGGGCAGGATGAAGGAGAGGAGCAGCAGGATGAGGAGCAGCAGGAACAGGAGGACAAGGGAGAAGGAGGAATAGAGAAGGAGTAGTAGAGAGAAAGGAGGTAGAGCAGTAGAAAGAGGAGGAAGAGGGAAGGATTACGAGGCAAGAGGAGGTACAGCTAACCAATACCATCAGGACGGAGTGAAAAGAAAAGACCCAACATGCTTCAGGGTGTGGACATGAACTATGAGAGATGTCTGTAAACAGAGTAACTAAAGAGAGGAACAGAGAGACAAAGGAACTACAGCATTCCAACTTCAGCCTCTTACAGTTTGCCAGCATTACAATTGACAACCCCCCCCACCCCCAACACTATCACACACACATGAACACGTATGAGGGCATGCAAACAAACACACAGGACACAGACACACACACACACACGTACACACACACAAACAGGAAATACGCTAGCACAAACTCTAACAGACACACGTGTAGTACACAGCCCCCAGTCTGTTATCACCAGGATTCACTCCCTCCCCACAATCAGAGAGATCTGCACTGAAAGCCTTCAACCTAAATATTTAAAACACAGAGAAAAGTGATGGAAGGAGGAACAGAGGGAGGAGAGGAGAGTGGGGAGGAAGGAGGGAAGAGGCAGATGGAGAGAGAGAGGAAAGGAAGACGGAAACTGTGAGAGGAGAGAGAGAAAGAGGTGTTGGGTCAGAACTCCTGGAAGGGGAATCAGAACAGCCAATCTAAACAGCCCAGAGCTATTGGGCTTGACAAGTAAACTGACTGTCCAATCACAGACAGCCCTGAGCTATAGGGCTTGACAAGTAAACTGACTGTCCAATTACAGACAGCCCTGAGGTATACAGCTTGACAAGTAAACTGACTGTCCAATCACAAATAGGCCTGAGCTATAGGGCTTGACAAGTAAACTGACTATCCAATCACAGACAACCCTGAGCTATAGGGCTGCACGTGGGAACACCAACTGCATTGAGGATTCAGGTCTCTTTTCTTTTCTCTCACCCCTCCCTCATCTCACCCCTCCCTTCTCTCACCCCTCCTCCTCTAATCTTTCTCACCTGCACCCAGCCCACCCCCCATCCATGTGTTGTTGGCATGGTGACATGAAGGAACAGGTGTCCTGGAATTCCAAGCCAGCTTTGTCGAGAAACAACGCAGTCATCCTTAATTACCAGCCTGTGAGTGGGCAGTAGGGGCTACACACACACACACACACACACACACACACACACACACACACACATACACACACACACCGCTGAAAACTGAAACGGCCTTTCGTTCACTCTCATCGCCACAGATCTGAGTCAGAGCTGTGCTGTTGAGCTGATAAAAAGCTTTAGTTGAAACAGTTACAGATTACATAACTAAATGAAGAGCCATCTGCAGAAGCTGACTCAATAATTTTTTTACACCGAACAGTCTGATGTTAACATGAAAGCAAAGACGAAATCCCTGATCAAAACATAAGGGTTTTAAATAGGGTCGTGCACGGGCCGGGACTACATTGATAAAATCTGTGAGTCCGTTCCCTTTTCCCAACAGTCACCAAGTCCCATCTCAGCTGGCATTTAACAAGATATTTTTTTTCTTAAGTTTTTGTTTTAAATGAAAGACGTTCCCTTTTTTGCCCACTTACATTGGTCATGCACGACAGAGGCTGGCTACGAGAATACAATCACAGCGTGCTCTATTTGAACTAGCCGCATCAGTAAGAAATAGATAACGGGTGCAGATTAAGATGATAATGACGAGGATGTTTTTAGACGCTATGCGAAACCTCAAATAATTAATATAAATTGCGTGTGTCATAATCTGTTTTACTTCATATATACAGCTACACTCACTCACGCACGCACCATTCACAAATCCATAGAGGGCTGTTTTACTACTAAATCGGTGCATGCTGCAGCGTCAGAAGTCAGGGAAACGCTGGTTCTGGGACTGTCACAAGGCTTGCTGAATGGCAAAGAGCTCGTCGTAGTTAGGCTACACGGCTTTACTGGCTGCTATTTCCTAGTCTGGACCTTGGAATATTTACATTTTGAAGTCAACGACAGTTTACTCAATTGCAGAACAGCTCGTATGATTCTAGTATTAACGTTAGTGGGTACAGGGATATGATGGCAACCCCCACAACCGTTACCTAGCGCAGCTAGCATTAGCAAGCAAGCATTCACTTTTTGCAAAGCATACGCATGTAAAAATCTGGGTTTCTTTCGATCCGTTAGATAATTACCTGAACGTAGTTGCCCTCGCAGTATTCCGCCACTCTGTCAAGGTTGGTAAAACTGTCCAGCAAAGCTCTCCGACCAGCAGGAATTTCTTCCTCTAGAAGCATTTGTAACTCCGCCATCTTTACATATTTTTTTTCTACTACGGTACTCTGATGTGATGCACACGAGCGCTCCACAACCTCAGCTGAGCGGCAGAGAGGAGACTGGCCAACAGAGGGCGTCATTTCAACTCAGTGAGTCCCCACATTTTCTTCCTCCTTTTCTTTTCGAACTCCTACACATGTCATACTTAATTTAAATTCAGGAATTGTCAACAACGGTAATATGATTTAGAAATGAACATGTGTGATTGCTATGTCAAATTACAAGCGTCTTCAAAAAGAGGCAAGGTAAGCTAAATAATATGCCATCCAACTAAAACCTTAGGGAGGCATGGAACCTGGTTGACAGTCTACAATGGTATGTTACACAACAGC
Source organism: Galaxias brevipinnis (assembly GCA_036023535.2). Taxonomy (NCBI): domain Eukaryota; kingdom Metazoa; phylum Chordata; class Actinopteri; order Galaxiiformes; family Galaxiidae; genus Galaxias; species Galaxias brevipinnis. The sequence goes on along the minus strand of JAVQIZ010217635.1, from coordinate 9,625 downwards.
GTGATCTACTGGTGGTCTACTGGTACTGATAACTTTGTATGAAGGACGAAAATCTGATTAAAAAACACTGTACAAGTCTGTATTTTATAATTTTTTTGTTTATAAAATTACGGTCGTCTGATAGAAATGTCTATAATACAATCCATAATACAAAAATACCAGTGGTGATACCATAGAGACAAAAAATTGATAACTTTACAAAGCGTTCAAATATTTTTAAAGATAAGGGCTTTATGTATTTATGTACGTGAGTATAACACATGAATGACTGAGAGGTAAGAACAGGGAATGAGAGAAGGAAGAAATGGTGAGAGAGAAGGGGGGGGGAGGCAGAAAGAGAAGGGTAAAAACTCAGAAAGACTAAAAGAGAAAGAGAGAGTTTGTGAGTAAAAAGTGAAATGGAAAGGCAGAGAGAGGACAGAAAGAGAAGGGTAAAGAGAGTTGAAGTGTTATGCTGGAAGTTCTAGTTTTTCATCATGTCTTGGATAATCTTCAACCTCCATCGCCATGAGAAACTCTGAGGAAAAATAAAACAAATAATATATCCAATACATTTTTTTTTAAAATTAATATTATTATTCTTATTTTTTTTTAAATTCATATTATTATCATTATTATGATTATTATTATCCTTAAAATCTTTATCATCATTTGCATCAATAACCATAACTTATCAATATCTTATTGCCAGCAGATCAATAATCTTAGATGTCTTTTTCTCTGTTTCTCTTTCTCTCTCTGTTTCTCTCTTACACACTGTTCTCTTTCTATGACCCTCTCTTTCATCATCATTCTGTCCTTAGCAGACCCAGCAACAGAGAACACACACACACACACACACACACACACACAGGCTTGTGTCTCACCCTCGGTGTAGTCGACGTCAGGTCTGGTGGAGACAAACACCCAGGCCATGCCAACCAGCAGAGCCACCACCAGGTTCACCACGATCCAGGGCTGCAGGATCTGGAGCTCCGAGCCGGGGGGCCTGAGGAGGACCGGGGGAGAGGCACTTTATTAGAAAGTATCCTACCACAGAGATAGAATATAGTGTTCTATCTCTGTGTATCCTACTGTCTTGTGACCTCCAATTAAAGACCAGAATAATAGAATAGAATGGAATCTAATAAAATAGAATAGAACAGAACAGTCTAAATGAGAGGCTCCGAGCAAGGGGACCAGGACCAGGGGAGAGGGACCTTATTCAAAAATACAATATAATATTATAATAATAATATAAACTATGAGTAGAGATCAAAAAGAACGGAATGGAATGGAATAGAATAGAATAGAATAGAATAGTTGTTACGGGACGGGATGGGATAGGATAGGTGTGTGCTGACCAGAGGGTTTCGTTGGCAGTCGGGTAGAGGTTGATCCGATCGCTGGTCATCTGCTGGCTCAGGGACAGGATCAGAGCGATGAAGTACACTGGAGACACACACACACACACACACAGGGTTAGTAGCTGTTGCTGTTGACTTGCAGAAGGAGGCAAACACACATGTAAAGAGAGAACTAGGTAGACCCTGTACTTTGGACTTACAGAAGGAGGCGAGGGCAGCAGGGTCCAGTGTTAGGAAGCCTCTGAGAGCCATAGAGGCCTTAGCCAGGTTCACCCTGCAACATTATAGAACCCAACAGAACCTTGTTATTAACCCTGCAACATTATAGAACATTATAGAACCCAACAGAACATTATTATTAACCCCTAGCCAGGTTCACTCTGCAACATTACAGAACCTTATTATAGAACGTTACAAAACCCAACAGAAACCTATTATTAACACAGAGCCAGGTTTACTCTGCAACATTACAGAACCTTATTATAGAACATTATAGAACCCAACAGAACCTTATTATTAAAATTTAGTCAAGTTCACCCTGAAACATTACAGAATCTCATTATAGAACCCAACAAAACCTTACTATTAACCCCTAGCCAGGTTCACTCTGCAACATTACAGAACCTTATTATAGAACATTACAGAACCCAACAAAACCTTATTATTATTAACACTTAGCCAGATTCACTCTGCAACATTATAGAACCTTATTAGAGAACATTATAAAACCCAACAGAACCTTATTATTCATCTTTAGCCAGGTTCAGCCTGCATAACACAAAATAGGTTACAACATTATAGAACATATAGAGAGGAGAGGAGATTGGGCAGGGTGCTGGAGAACACTAAAGCCAGCGCCCCCTCCTCACCTGTCAAAGGCCGACACGGTGCTGATGGCCAGCAGCAGGTAGTTGAGGGACTGGGCGGGGTAGGCCAGGGGGTGGTACTGCTGCAGCAGGTTGGGCAGAGTGCTAAGGTGGTCCCCAGCCAACACGTATACCACAATCACATTCCACACTGCGTAGCCCGCCAGGAAGCCATGGGAGAACAGACCCATCACCCTGAAGGGAGGAACGCACACACACACACACACGCACACACACACACACACACACACACACACACACACACACACACGTGTCAGGTACCCCCACACATGTACTAACAGTGTTCTGTCAGAGAGAAACACACCTACACACACATATTATTCCCTGCCCGTTCTCACCTGAAGCCGCTGTGGACCCTGACGGCTACATCTCTGGTGGTCCACAGCGTTCTGACCTCCATGTACTCATCCAGCAGGTCAGTGTGTTTAGGGGGCTCCGCCCGCTCTGCGGCCTGGAAGCGCCCTGTCGAGACACACACACACATCCACACACACACAGGCAGAAACACACACAGCCAGAAACACAGTTAAAGGCACAGGGAGAAAGAAAGAGGAGGTCAGCGAGATTAGACAAATACTGGCAGAAAATATGTTGCCTTCGCACATCCAAATATACACATGCTTTATACAAGCATACCTATTAACTTAGTTTAAAGTGAGTCAACAGGGTCAGAGCTGTTGGAAATGTCAACAGAATCACACACACTCACGGTTCCTCTCCACGAACACCTTGCCAACCGGCTGGCTGTGTCCCAGGGGCACGGAGGTGAACAGGGAATGCTGGGGGATGGGTGGCTGGTGGTCGATAATGTCATCCTCTTCCACCTCCAGGTCGTTTACATAATGCTCTGTCACCTTGGGCTTCCTGTCACATGACAGAGAGTCATGACGTTAGCTACAATTCTTCACAGAGTATAGTTTTAGCAAATAAGTGATAAGAGCAAAAGAGGATAATAGTCAGAGGACAATGAAATAGTGCAAATGATAAATACAGATCACATTGTTTAAACTCTCAGAGTCAGTGGAGGGGTCTTATTCATTGTGTGTGTGTGTGTGTGTGTGTGGCACCTACTTCTTCCTCTTGGTCTTCCTGGTGACCTCCTCCCCGTCAGTGTGCAGGTCAGCAGTGTCTCCATTAGCCAGCACCGCGTGATCTTCAAAGAGGTCTGAACAAACACACCACCTTCATTACCTAACACAACACTGAGCAAACACACAGCATACTGACAAACCCAAATACTGCATTACAGCACACTTCTCTGACCATACTGTGTTTCTAAGTCATCTTCAAAGAGGTCTGAACAAACACACAACATTCCATGTCTCCAACTTAACCAGCATGACATCATCTTCAAAGAGGTCTGAACAAACCAAACCTACTGCATTACCTAACACCACACAGTGTGTGTGTGTGGATAGCTGCACCTACTACCTAGCCTTTGCACCAGGCACTTTTGCTAAAATGGGGTCTGTCAGAATGCAGTAATATTTTGTCTCGTTCTAGTCTCATACCTGGAGTCTGGGCCTTCTTCTTCTTCTTCTTCCTCTGCAAGGGGACTTCCTGTGGCTCTGGCGTGGGAGGCTCTCTACTCTCAGACTGCCTCCTACTGGTCAAACCCTCCATCTCCATCCCAGCAGACTCTAATACAACTGGAGAGGAGAGGAGAGGAGAGATTTTATGACAGAAGAGGAAAATAGACTAAAATAAGAAAAGAGATTTCCAGCCAGGTCCTCCTCTCAATCATGCCATGTATTTGACCTCGATGCTAAACACCTATCCGAGCATTGTGAGATCTACGTATTGCTGGTAAGCTATGTCTTCCCCTCAGGCAGAACTCACCCTCTCCCTGGTCCTCAGCGTCGATCACCTCCTTCTTAGGCTTCTTCCGCTTAGTCTTTGCGGTGGGCATGACGTCTGTGTGAGGAGAGGACAGGAAGCAGCAGAGCTTATTTGGGCAGCGTCCCCCCTGAGCAGGACTTAGCTGTGTCCTGGCGCTATGGCCAGCCCTAATGAGATGGAGGAGTCTAGCCGAGGACATAGGGGAGAGGTGAGGAGGCCAATCTGCTGTAAACCAATGCTCACCTCTACAGGTCTATGTATACACTAGGAGAGCACCTTTATAATGGGATGGACACTTTAGAAGTAGTCAATATAGTTAATTCATTAATATATTATATACTGTATATATATATATATATATATATATATTTACACACATACTGTATATATACATATATGTATATAGCTACATCTACTACATCCCAAGTAATTACCAGCTAAGTCATTTTAACTGCAAACTATTCAAATGTGTTCCATATTTGTGTGTTTTTCATGTGTAGATGTAGTAATGAGAGATGTACCTCTTTAGTCACTGCTCCCTCACTGCAGACATCCAGCAAAAAGACAGGAGCACAAAACAACATCCACAACAGTGAGTGAGGTGTGGATCGTGATACACACTAATGTACAGCACTTATACCACGGACAGCAGCTTAAACACACTGTCCTCTCTCTTTGTGTCTCTCTGTGTCTATCTCTCTCTGTCTCTCCGTTTCTATCTCCCTCCCTCAATGCCGCATATCCCCCATCCTCTCTCTCCCTCTCATCCATTTTCTCTCAAAGGATCCCCCCCCCTCCCCCCAGTGGTAACCCCATTGGTAACCCCATTGGTAACCCCATTGGCAGTGTTCTTGGGGAGAGCCTGACTGATTTGAAATATCTTCATGTGTTCCTCTCTCCCCGTCTCTTTAGCGATGCAGGAACTATATGAGGATCCCTGCCTATTTATTCCCACTGACATTCCATGTACTAAGGCTAGAACTAGTGGGCGAAAAAGGCAAAAAGAAAATAAACAAAGTCAGCTTGTTAAGAGAATTAGGACTCCCCCATTCCAAATAGGATTACTTATTGTGACAGCTTTCTGGGAGCATCTGATTGGCTGGGCCGGTATGATGTCACCAGGTAGGGTGAGTCTAAATCAGTGGGTGATGTGTATAACCTTTAGCCCAGGGAATTAAAATGGAGGAGAGTAAAATCAAACACAGCCAAACACTCAAGTTGTTTATGTCATTTCACCATGACAACGGGCTGGTCAGTTATTGGTCAACCACCATAGAACCACGCGTCCCCTCAGCATCACGCTGCACACATCACTGTCCATTCTAGTTCATGTAACTCTATAATGTGGGTTGTGGAGAATCAGCAGGAACACGGCCCCATGCACTACTGGGAGCTTACACACAGGTAACCTGCTCAAAGACAGATAGGAAAACACATCCTGCCATGCCATGGCTTTCTTTTCTCTGTGTCTGATCTTTATCCTTCTTCTCCTCTCTATTCCCCTTCATATTTCTTATTAAGAAAGCTACATAACTAATAACTGAACTTCCACCTCCCAGCAACAGCCGGACGTTGAGAAAACAAGCCACTCCTCAATAAAAACGTTGGTGCCTGAGTTGTGCGGTGCATATAGACTAGAGACCGCAGGTCTACATGCATACAGACTGCAGGTCTACGTGTATACAGACTGCAGGTCTACATGCATACAGACCGCAGGCCTACATGCATACAGATTGCAGGTCTACATGCATACTCACTGCAGATTTACATGCATACAGACCGCAGGCCTACATGTATACAGATTGCAGGTCTACATGCATACTCACTGCAGATTTACATGCATACAGACCGCAGGCCTAGATGTATACAGACCGCAGGTCTACGTGCATACAGACCGCAGGTCTACGTGCATACATACTGCAGTCCTACATTCAGACAAGAGGTCTACATGTACACAGACTTTAGCTATTGCTGATGTGTGGACAGCCCTGCTTCTTCCTGGGACTTGGCCTGGTTCTTTTAAGGTTTAGTAGAGCAAAGATGGAAGCATGGCACATCCAGGTCTTAGTCCCACAAGCCAATTACATGTCCACACACACAGACAGTAGCTATACTATACACATGTACACAAACAAACACACACACACACACACACACACACACACACACACACACACACACACACAAACAACAACAACAAAACTATCTGAATTTACATAGAGAGATGCACACAAAAATCAAGGAACATAAATATGAATGGCCATACTTTACAACATTGTGTAAATGAGCACAGAGACATAAGAATAAAGGTGATGTTATAGAAGGTAAACATGTAGAACCAATTGCAACATCCACTTTAGTAACACAAACCTCATAGCGCTACAATTAAAGAAAGAAATGCCAACTGCAATGAAACTCGTCTAATTTACACAGAAAAATGAACCTCACATCTCTACAGAAAATGTTCTGAATTTAACAGAAAATGGAACATAAAGGAGTTGAGAGCTGCTGCTTGGAAAGTCAGTCATGGTACAAGTATAGATTTAATTGTCCAACTATGCTTACTAAGACTCAATCCTTGATTTTTTTAACAAATGTAACCAAAACGATACATGTGCAAATCTGCAAAAAGTTCAGTTCAGGACGGCACCATAGCATAGGCCAGCGCTCCGTTAAGACAAGCCTAGGGATAATCCCAACGATAGATTATAATCTGTATCTGTGTCTCTTAATCTTCTCACGCCAAGAAACATGACAGCCCCCCCATCCCCGGCTCCGGTCCCACACTGTAGACCCTCACAGTAATCCCTGAGCAACAGAAAGTCTGTGTATGTGTGTGTCTTACCGTTAGCTTTCTCTCCATGCGACCAGTGACACTGGACTACAGTGAGACCTGAACGAAGACTCTATGAAGGGGAGGGGCTAACACAAGAGGGGAGGAGCATCAATAACAGGGCAGGGCATACAGGGTCAGGGGGGGGGCGATAGGAGAGCGAGAGGGAGTTTTTATAACTGTATGTAGAGGTGTAATGAGGGCTGGGTGCTGGGAGGGGGTTATAACTGTAGAGGTGTACTGAGGGCTGGGTGCTGGGTGCTGGGAGGGGGTTATATAGAGAACATAGAAGAGGTTGAAATGAAAGAGTGGAGTGGAGAGGACGGGTAGGGTAAGAAACAATGGAGGGAAGGAAAGAAAAGCAGGAATACATAAAGAAAGAAGACATACTGTTCAGATAGATGGAGCAAAGGAAAGAAAGAAGCAACGTTGTTAGGAAGGAAGGAGGGAAGGAAGGAAGGAAGGAAGGAAGAGATTAATTTAGACCCGTGTGGAGTTAAGACCTAATCCTTAGTTAATTCCTACTAGACCTACATCTGTCAAGAAGGATTAGCCACCCAGCCAAAGACAACGCTAGACACAGATTCTCCTTGCAAGAAGTACCACTAGCCGGTCAGCTGGCTGGCCTTCTTCTACACAGAAATCAAACTTAAGGACAGTCCACACTTAGTAGAACAGCATCATTCAAATTTATGAGAATTGATTTTTTATATTATTTTGTAATAAATGTCTCAAAGCTGGAAAGATTATAGACATGCTATAAATATAGTAGATTAAACAAGAAATGTTTAGGAGATTTGACAAAAAAGGATCAGCGTTCCATAAACATCTTGTGTACTGACAGGAGGTAGAACATGGTCCATTGCTGTGGAACTAAAGAATCCAAAACCGACAGACAGACCCTGCAGGTGAGTTCCATACTAGCCAGATGTCTCTAATCCAGTGGAGTTTGGGGATATCAGACAGACAGACAGACAAAGTCTGGTCCTAAGTAGTTAGATGTTCTGTATCTGAACCATAACGGTGAGGTTGTTCCCAGCATTCTGAAGTGTCATGGTGTTCCATACGTTGGTCACACCTAGATTTTAGATCTGTCGTTTCTGTTTATTAAAATGATGGCCGAAACTTACTCTGACTATCACTTTGCATATATTTCTGAAGACTGGTAGAAAGTATTTCTAATAAAAAAAATTAGTTTGAGGCTGAAAACCAAATGAGAGCGCGCCTTTCCAGATCTAGAACAGCATCATATGTTAAAACATGATAGGGTAAGTTCTAGTTCTCAATATTTGTTTGTACTGACATTCCAGCCTTAACGTTATTCCACTACACATTAGTACCACAAACGTCATTCTTAAGCATAGAGCAACTATGTCTGTTTAGCAGGCCATGAAAACATTTTACATTTTCATGTCACCCCAGAATCTTCAATCATTTTCATAACAGAACTAGACACAGAAGACATGATAAACATAAAAAAACATTGAAATAAGTAGTAGTGAAAATATAGTGATATTTAATGTCATCATATTTAATAAATAGATACAGCAGTTGTCCTTAATGTGGACACACACAGAAACATCATATTTTTGAAAAGTAGAAGCCAGCTTTTAGACTATCCGTCCTCATAAATATAAATAGTTCCCTTTTGTTTTAATTAGCAAACGACTCAAAGCTACACAGATGATTTGATAACAGCTTTTCCTAGTAGTCTGGCTATGGTCTAGCATAGCATAACAGTTCTAGTAGACCTGTGCTAGTTCTTTATTACATACCTATATGATGTAGGGCTAGGATTAGTTATACTTTGGAAGAACTGTAGCTTTCAAAGTACTTGGCAAATTTAATCCACTGCAGATTTATCTAAAGAACTTTTTTCTAAATTGATTTAATTTAGTTAGTTATTTATTAACTTCAGTTTATTTGTTGTCATTTCGGCCTATAGTGGTAACTTTATATTTACGTTACATGGGACAGAAAGTGTGTTTCTGAAAGTGTATTACTAAAATATAAACCACTACTGTTTGACTGAAACATTGCCTTAGCTGTTTGGAAAGCTTAGGTCAGGCCCTGCAGTAGCATGCTGAACGGATTACATCGGTCTGAGGTCAAAGAAAGGATTGACTTCTGGTCACAACTAAATAATGCCATATCTCATATCCTTATGGTCACAACTAAATACCATATCTCATATCCTTATGGTCACAACTAAATAATACCATATCTCATATCCTTATGGTCTCAACTAAATACCATATCTCAACTCCTATGGTTTCTGTTGTGTATGTTAACATAGGTAAAAGATAAAAAGTAAAGGCATTTCTAAAATTGCTCTCAGCCTGCTCTCTCCATCCACCTCGTTCCCTCACTCTCTCTCTTTCTCTGCCTGCGCTTTCTCTCTCTGCCTGCACTCTCTCTCTCTCTCTCTCTGCCTGCGCTCTCTCTCTCTGTCTCTCTCTCTGCCTGCGCTCTCTCTCTGTCTCTCTCTCTGCCTGCGCTCTCTCTCTCTTTATGCCTGCTCTCTCTCTAGCTCTCTCTACCCACGCCCGCTCTCTCTCTCTCTCTCTCCGCGTAACCTTCCTCTTTTCCTCTTCTTCTCCCTTTCCATTGGTCTCGTCCCCTCTACTCTTTTCATAAGTCCCTGGGTCCTCCCTCCCTTGCTATCACCTCACCTCTTCCTCTCCATCTTCCCCCTCTACTCTTTTCATAGGTCCCTGGGT
>JAVQIZ010217613.1:0-102898 GCA_036023535.2 Galaxias brevipinnis | reverse complement strand
AAATAAAACTATACTCCACTCTCCGGTGTCCTCACTCTCGCGTTTTTTGATATAAACCTCCCTATCTCTCTCTCTCTCTCTCTCTCTCTCTCTCTCTCTCTCTCTCTCTCTCTCTCTCTCTCTCTCTGTGTTTCTTGTGTTCTTTGCTCTCTCTCTCTCTCTTTCTCTCTCATTCTCTCGTTCTCTATCTCTCTCTCTCTCTCTCTCTCTCTCTGTGTGTTTCTTTTGTTTTTTGCTCTCTCTCTCTCATTCTCTCGTTCTCTATCTCTATCTCTCTCTCTCTCTCTCTCTCTCTCTCTCTCTCTCAATCACTGGTCTGTCGTTCCTCAAGTGGCACTAATCCTACCCCCCTCCTCTTTTCTCTCTCGTTGTTTCATCTCCTCTTTCCTCCCTCTTGTGTTTTTATGATCTGTCGTTACCGGAGCAAAACTAATCTCCCCTCCGTTCCATGGCCGCTTCCTTCCAGGTCCCCCCCAATCGCTCGCTGCTCCCTCTCTCGTTCTCTCTCTCTCTCCTCCTCTCTCTGTTTGTCCCTCTCTCTTTCACCCTACTGTTATTTCTCACCTTTGACTTTCACTGTCGCAATCCCTGTAAGCCCACTGAAATGCGCGTCTCGCCTCTCGGCTCTCTACTCGAGGTGAGCACGCGGACAACTCAGCCCTTGGTGAAACAGAGACACTAAATGCTTCTGATACTACTCCTCCAAAACAGTTCAGCCCAAACAGACTGGGGCTGGAAGCTGGCGTGTCACCGATTCTGTTCTAACCCCTTTCAGAGGAACGCAGCTGTGGGCTGTCCATTGGGGAGGGAGGAGCACTCCCTATTAAACCCACTGTTTCCAAGCAATCCCACTGTCCGTTGACAGCTCCTTCATCTACCGAGGTGTGCACACAAGCACGAACGCACAGAGACACACACAGAGACACACACAGAGAGACACACACAGAGACACACACAGAGACGCACAGAGACCGACACTTTATCTCTCGCTCTCTCTATTTCACTCTCCCTTTCAGGCAGACACACACGCCCACACACACACACACACATCTAAACACACAGACACACGCACTCGTTGGTACATTCAGCTGTATCTGACAGGCTGAAGAGTGGGAGCACAGGCTGTCAGCTCTTTCCCCAGCGCTCCGCCGGCGGACGGCGGCTATCTGCAGAAGCCACATAATTACTGCCTTATCTGGGGCCTTTCTGCGGCCCTCAACCACTGACAGCATATGAAAAGCTCCCCAATTAAGCAATTATCTCTGAAGGTAGGGCCTAATTCAGTCATTTGAGCTGCAAAGAAAACCCAAGGAAGAAGGGCAGAGAGAATTGAGTGGACCAAAGCATTACCGCGCCGGGAAATAAGTGGAGTGGGTTGTCATCACAGAACAGAACGAACGAGGCAAGAGCCGGGAATTAATTTCTCGCACGCCAAAAAAGTCAGACAGTCGTTTTGTGAGTGTCCAGACCAACACTCGTGCCTTCCAGTCGCCCGGCTCACGCTCAAACACTTTGATCCGACGGCGAGGCTTCCACCCTCTCCCTCTTCAGTCGTTGTAACAGAACTTGAAAACATTGTGTACAGCCGTGTCTTGGGGAAATTGATAGTGTGCCCCTTTTTGTTTTCGTGTGTTCTTGATTCTTGATGCTTGTTCTAGTTTGCTATATTACAGTGGCTGGGCGAGGTAGTAAATGCCGGTGCCATTTGATTTGCGCTAGCCTCCCCCCCGCTCCCCTCTCCCTCTCTTCCTTGCTATATGTCTCCCTCTAGCTCTCTCTCTCTCTAAACTGTCTCTCTCACTCTCTGTCTCCCCTATCTCTCCCTTCCCTGCTGTGAGGAGCCATTACAGCCATTTTGCCTTTCTCTATTTAATTGATCCTTCCCCCTCTCATCCCCGCTGTGCTCTCACTGTAACAGTAGCTACCACACATCCGCTTCCCCCTCCAGGTGCTTCCTAGTTTCAATGTATTTTATTTTTTAACCATTCCCAATTAACCCACCATATATTTCCACCACCCGAATTCCAAACACGGCCTCATTTGTTTGTATCTCTGTTATGGGGTTTTGTTTTAGGAGATTAAATGTGTTTGGGGGATTTATAGGAGATTTTTTTTTGTAAGCTAATCTTTCATCTTAAAATGTGTATGTTACAGTTGTAATGTCTGTCGGTTAAAAATGTTTGTTGGTCTGTAATGTCTGTCAACAAAGTATATATCTGTTTTTTGGACTTTGGGAGCAATGTGCTGTAGTCTTCTTTGTATTCTTGTCAACCATGTTCTATCTCGGTGTGTGTTCATAAAATTTTTTATTTTTGATAAAAACAAAAAACGGGGATAACTATTTGCAATTATTGCAAATAAGCTTATTGGTAAAATGGTAAATCATGTTAGATTTACAAGGTAAACTAACATGGAATAATGCAAAAGAGTGTGAGCTCAAATAGTGTGAGTTCAATACAAGAAGATAGGATCTTGCACAAGATAAATAGTGGTGTTTGTTTTTTCATCTACCAGGCTTTTGAATGGGTGATCAGGGAGCTTGTCACTCATTAGAGTACCACATCTTGAGTATTGTGTGTTTCTATGCTGGAGTGTGTCTATGTGCCGTAAAGAAAAGTGACCTGGTTAGTCAGAAACCTCTCTGTCCTCAAGCTTTCACATGGAGACAAATGGACATTTTCATCTGTTGCTTGTCACACTATTGTTTGATATTGTTGCAAGCTACCTCTTTTGTTTCCAACAAGTGCCCAGGCAACGCCTGACAGTAATCAACGCAACAATAGCCAGACACGATAATCCAGCCCACTCCAACATATCGTAATGCATTATTCATGTTTCTCTTTGTATGATTATTCCATTTGACAACCGTCATACTCGAAGGTGTTGTGATTGCAAGAGAGGTAAATTGAAAAACGGTGAAATGACTCACAGGAGACTCAGTATCATGCAAACAGGCCATTGTGGCTAAGCTGAAGACAAATAAAAAAAACAACTTCTGTAATCACATGTGATAGTCACATGTGGCTTGACTTCCTAAATGCAAGGCGTGAGGCTTTACAAAATGTCCACCACTGACTGGCATGGGCCCCATAGGTGATCGATAAGGCAGACAGTGCACCATAATACGCAAAGATGAGTCCGGAGTGCCAGGCTTCTTCATATTGTTCGAGTTGTACGGGTCATTTAAGCGCTCCCCAATCATTACTGTCATTTTTAAGAGTGTGTTGCCGTCAAGCGGCACGGATGGAGAGGATACTTAAGACTCTTCTCGCTGATCAATAGAGCCGTCTCCAGGTCCAGGCTGGGCTGACATGAAGGCCATGGATGTCTTTGTGGGTTCCAGCACAATCAATACTTCACGCACACGCATGCATACACGCACTCTCTCTTTCTCTCACTCACACACACGCACGCACACATACTTACAAACACTATGTTCAACAAGTGCACTTCACACTACAACATACTGGGTTTTCTGTAGTCCTAGTCGTTATACATACATCTATACATTTAACGTACATCTATGTTATACATAGAACAACTAGTGTTGGTAGAACCTTTAAAAACACCAAATGGTTATTAAATGGTTTTATGTAAGATCCCTTTCCAATATGGAACCAATCCAGGTTCCATGTAGAACCATATGGATCCATAAAATGTAATGATTCCATGTAGAATCATATGGTTCCATTTAGAGCCAATCAATTAAACAGTTCTGCACAACACCTTAAAAAGTTATTCATAGAACCAGCCCACCAATGGTACCAGTTTGAACCAACAAAGGTTCATGGGTTTACGTGCCACAGGGTATAGGTAGATGGTGCGCGAGAGACTTTCGGCATGAGTAATCTTAACAGTCGGAGTCACCCGATCCTGGGGGGAATCCACAAAAGAAAAAGCTAAAGCACGGTGGATATTTGCTATCTACGTTACTTTATTTAATGTCACAAAGAACATGTCAATTTCTCTTGCAGCAAAGTCAAATATGTGGCATATCAAAATAAAAACGCAACGGAATTACGCAAGCAAAGAAATAGGAAGCATGAGTGTGTGTTCACAATTTGCTATGGACAGAAAGCGTGACCACCTGCTGCTCATATTGACCGACGTTACCAATTCCCCCCACCGTAGGACGCAATATGTCTCAGCCAATCCCAATAGGCCAACCCGCCAAATAGCTCTCACACACAGTGGAAGTTGGATGAGTCTACTGTTAAATCGACGGGGCTAACCTGTGAAAGGAAGAAAGTCTACACTGGTCTCAGACTGACAACACCGGAGGTCTTAGAGTTCCTTACGGATCAATGGCTGACCGGCGGGATTCCATTAACGGAGGTGTGTCTATAAAGAGGTTACTGGTCAGGTTACAAGCATCATGGTTATGGTGCACATATAGCTCAAATGATCTGACCGTCTAAATGTGTGCTGCTGTATTGACTTTGGAACTGTTGTTTACCTCGACTTCAATCATTAAAAAGGCAAGCTGAAGTCAGACATGTAGGTACACGGATTTGTTAACATATTCGCAAGTGCTGTAGAGCTATTGGACAGTATGGTGTTGTATGACTGAACTATGGTACCCTAGAAATACAACCCCTAAGGAACACATTCAAGTTTACTGTATTCAATGTGAAATATCCAATTGCTCTCCAAGGGTGAGCATTCCTATTACTTTTACTTTTGCTTGACAAAAGGGTTATGCCTACAAAGGCAAATTAATAATGATGCTAACTAAATAATAGATTTTCCATGTATTATTCGTAGAATAATTTATCAAGGACAGTTTATTGCTTTTCAGAAAATTAAGTTTTGTGTTTACTTTGGTAGATTGCACTTATAAATGTTTGAGTGCATTGAGTGAGAATGCATTTTCTGGTTATTCTTTTTTGTTTATTTTATATTGTAGCAATTGGCAGCCTGTTTTGATCCATCAGTGATCCCTCAACAGGTATGCTGCCGCTGTCTATTCTTCTTCTCCACCTTTTCCAAATGTGTCTCTCTCTCTCTTTCCTCCTATTTGAAGACGCCCTGCTGTGCCCGCAACACACAAGAAAACATACCTACCCTCGTTAAAGCACTCCCATATCTCTTTCTGACCTTCTTTCATTTCATATGTCTTTTACCTTCTCTCTGTATGCATTATAACATCTCTCCTACACATTCATATCCATCCCCTTTATCTGATCCACTCTGCTAGTGCCTCGCCATACTTGCCGACTTTTGTCTCCTTCTCGCATCTGAATGAGTTCATTATCTAGATTTTAACTCATTCGTCTTGATTTTTTTTGTGATCTTTTTTTACTACTAGAAGTAATTACACTTTCTACTTTAATACTAATAGGTATTCTATTCATAACATGAAATTGATTAATTCATAAACCCAGTTGAGACTGATAGTTGTTATCTGCTTTCTGAACTGTTAGTTTGTACAGACTAAATCTGAAACACATAATGTGTGTTTCTAGAGCAGAATTATAGTTTGACCTTGCTGTTGCATGCCAGTATACAGCAGTGATAGTGTGATTATATTGCTGTACGCCTCCACTATACATATAGTATGATTATATTGCTGTACGCCTCCACTATACAGAGTTGGAGGTATTTCAAAATATACAGGATATGGTGCCATAATCCAGGATCAGCAAACCATGGGTCAGGATCTTTCAAACCAATATTTTAGAATGGATTTGAGAGCAGATATGTCTTTGGGGTTTTCATGTGGGCATCTTGGATGTTTTGTTAATTTGAGCCCACGACACCTCTAGAACTCTTAACGGTGAATAGTGACGTCTCAGAGCCACCCCCCTCTATATCAACTCTTGGCATAATTACATTTAAAAAAAGATTAGCTGAGCTTTGTGCTGGTCTATATATCTTCCTTCCCGGCCCTCCCTGACAAAGCAGATGTGGTGCGTGTCGCCCTCTGCGCCAGTGGGCAGGGCATTACATCTAATGACCACCTAGATGCTCTATTGCTGCTCCAAGGACCTTAGTACTTGATTGTGGTGCCATGTATATCTTCCTTGAGAAAGGGTAGTCTTGCACCCAGATATTTTGTGTCTGAGATTAGCTGTACCCCCACAGAGGGGGGATCCTTCCTTACCCGCTGGCTAAGATTTGTAGGTGTTGGCAGTACATCTTAGATTGCCCTAACAATAAAGCTAATTCTTGTAGATTCCATTCCCCACAAGTCCTTCCAGGTAATTTTCCTCTGCTCTTTCCCAGTTCATCCATCGCCCTTGTTTGGCTTATGAGACAGTTTTGGTGCTCCTTACTGCCTCCTCTTGCTTACGTATCGTATCCATCACTAATTTGCGATGTTCCAACGGAGTTGATTTGGACCATCTCGGTTTACTTGTGCCAAGTCCACATCCACCTCGTCTATATCGTACTTGTCCTACCTCTTCCGTATGTTTAAGGGCTGCTTTTGCCTGCAGCACTGCTTCTTTTGGATTCTATTTCCGTCCTGTTGGTAATGTGGGTGCTGCTTTTCTACTATTGACACTATTGGTATCACTACTTTAAAGCAGCAAATGGAAACCTATTCCGGCTTGATTTAAAGATACCCCCAGTGTTGCTGCAGAAAGTTTCCCCTGCTGCCAGGAGTCAAACTGCTCATACAGACTGTGCATCACACAGATCTCTGGATCGCAGCAGGGGCCTCAAATTGCTGACCAAGATAGCCTGGTGATGGTAGACTCGCACAACATTTCCCCGCAGTTGTAGTAAATCTCCCTGTGATAGCGCAAACATTTTATTTTTCCCATTACTCGCACCTTGAAAAGTGGCCAATGTTTGCTCATGGTGCAATGGCTTTCCTTCCAGAATGTAGTTAGCCATGCCTTTCCTAAGACCCTCAGAGCTGCACTTTGGGTTGATAAATGTTGAATACTTAAAGTAAGTGCTTGGTATGAAAGTGGAACTTTTCATCAATTCAGGATACAGTATAATCTTTGATTTAATCTACTACATTAACATAAGTAAATCTTTATGGTATCTTTGTCTGAGTGAGCACTGTCTAAAAATGTGGGAGGGTGGTTAAGTGTACTAGCAACACTTAACAATCATAATGATTAGGACGATAAAGGTAGACATATGTAAGGTCTAATACATTTAACAAAAAGTCCATATTTTGCCTTTTGTTTTATGCAAATGCAAGACTCCACCAGAGTTAAAGAACCCTGATTAATTCAATGATGAATGTTCCCTTGCTGTGTTATACTGCCCCCCACAGTACAAAGTATATAATACCCCGCAGAGTTCAGAAAGCAGCTACTTACTGCATGCTCAACAAATGTTCATTGTTTCCGTTGTCAAATCAGCTGATATTGCGAACCTTTACACCGTTAAAACAAATATCATTTTGAGACAAGGCAAGCTATAAAAAAACTATAAGCTATAAAAACTTGAAAAAAGTCAGTTTATGGAAAATCAGTCTTAATTGTGCTAATAAATAGCGTTGTGTTGATTCTGATTAATCTAGCTTGCACTGATATTTCAGCAATGTAGTTGTTGGTATGAACCTATTATATGTTGAGAACTTTAGATCTCCACAGCACAAATGGTATCAGTAAAACATAAATAATCTTGGAAAATTACATTACCAGGTCTTATCTAATTCAGATCATAGACTTTGTATCAAGGATTGAATTACATTCATTGTGTCCTGTCAACTAACTTCATTGTATAAAATTGAAAAACTGTTTAATAGACAAATCCTATAACGTCTTCTGTTTCTCCTTTAGATATTTTGCACTATAGAACTATAGAATAGTAATTTACGTGATAAGGTATCTCATAAAAGTGTTGTTTTGCTGCCTGTTAAATTTTATTCAGGATGGAAAGTTTGTAATTCAAGCAGGACAGGTTGATGATCAGAAATATTCTTTGACTCACAATTTAAGCCATCAGTATTGGATTTATGTTCATAATTTACACGTACAACACCACATCCAGGCCCTTGGAATGAAGAACTATTGTAATCTTGATATTCTGTCTTCTCGCCTCTTTAAACGTTGTCTGCACACGCTGGAGCATACCATGATTTAAAGTTGAAATAAGACTAAAATGGTGGGTATAGATAAAGGAAAGATAGTGAAAGATTCTTGTATACGTTTGCAGTAACTTCATGGATATCAGTTATTGGAGGTTAGATAGTAAAGATGAAATAGTCACCATAAACTTGTAGTGCTCCAGATGTATAAGTATGTGCATTATGAGATAAAGACTAAATAGGTTTCTGTAAATAAGGGAAACCAGTGTATCAGCTGAGGTATACATCACATATCCATCTACACAATATGCGTTTTTCAGCCTTTGCCCGTTTAACAGAAACACATATTTTAAGTTGAAAAGAGAGAATTTCACAAAAAGCCTAAATTAAACCAAACATCGTCTACCCATTTAACGGAAAACAAAGGATATTTACATTTGAAGTTAAAGGTATACAATTAAACAGATTAGCAGAACAATAAAAAATATTATTGAAAGATGTGTCAAATTAACTCCAGCAAGGACCACTCTTAATTATGACAGACAATAATGAGACAGAATTTCCTTTAGCTAAATAAGGAAAAAACTAAGCTAACCATCTTTGGTGCTAAAGATGAAAGGCTGAAATTTAGCAGTCCATGTCTCTGAAAACTAAGGACCAAGCTAGACATATTGGTGTCATCACTGACTCAGACCTAAATTTCAACAGCCACATCAACTTCCTAATAAAATGAACAAACTACCACCTCAAAAACATAGCAACACTCAGAGGACTCATGTCCTAGCAAGACTTCGAAAAACGTATTATTGCATTTATTACCAGTAGGCTGGACTGCTGTAATGGTCTTTTCTCAGGTATTCCTAAAAACACGCAGACAACTGCAGCTTGTTCAGAATGCTGCTGCCAGACTTTAAACAAAGACCAATTCTTTTTTTTACATATTACACCAATTCTCAAATCACTACACTGGCTTCCTCTGTCTGATAATTTATTTGAAAATACTGTTACAAGTCACTAAATCATTTGGGGCCAAAATACATTGCTGACATGCTAATGCAGTATGAACCCTCTAGACTCCTCAGGTTATCTGGACAGGTCTGCTAACAGGTCCTCTACTGCAAAGTAAGATACTATAGTAAGAAACTATAGTACTATAGTATACTATAGTAAGATACTATAGTCACTTCCAGAAGATCTAAAATTGCTCTAAACCTAACTACTTTTAAATCCACATTAAAAACGTATGTTCTCTATTGCGTTTGGCTAAATCCTTCCTTCTTGGCAAATTTCTCCAAATTCTCAATTACTTTACTTTTCATGGTCTTGTTCTTCCTGCTTGCCTCATGTAAAGCACATTGAATTGCCTTTGTGTATGAAATGTGCTATACAAATACACTTGATTTGAAAAAACAATTGCAAGGCCTTAGACCATTATACTTACCCTAAATCAGGTGTTCATTGTTCAGCAAGTAATTGTTGCATATTCATTTCTCATAATCCAGATAGAAGTTAAAAGGAATCAAGTTTTATTTCAGAAAGGGTATACTTTCATAAATATCGATAGTCAACAAGAGCCTGTGTTTGAGGAAAATGTTGGGAGTAACAGTACACATATAATAAAACTTACCATCTTACTCTTGCAAGAAAGGTTTTAAACGAGTAAGACCTCTTTGACAGTATTTGAATTGGATGCAGTAGAGCAGGGCAATATGACAAATCCATATTTAAACTACCAATGATAGCATATATATCAGCTATGCAGCTTATACTAATCATAGTGAACAATAAAAAAAGTTAACATTATGTTCATTTCAACTTCCTACAAATATAAATATCAGAGGCAAGTTGTGAGAGGTTTGCAGGTTAATCCTATTTCCAGATGCAAATTGGATTATTATACTGGCAAAATATAATTGGTGCAACACCTCTTTTGATATCAAAATGACTATCAATAATATGTAATTATCACTCAGGCTGCTCTTACATTAACAAGTTTAGGAAAGTTCCAAACATTGATGAAATTTACATGATAAAATAGTAATGTAATGTTGCTGAATTTCAATAGAAAAAGACCACAGGCTAACTTCATATAAAATCTAAAGAGGCATATTGGACCAGACATAAAAGATACAGTGGGTTAACATTTGCTTAAAGATGTCACATCTACTTAGATCCCTTTTCCAACATTATGACATTAGTTTTAGAAAGGCCGGATGGAATTTGAACATATTTGGCAACATCAGGATAGACCAAATAAGTCCAAAGGTAACGTTTCAGGCATAAGGCATTGAAAATGTCAAAGTGTAAGCTGGTTGGTATGTTTACACATATAGAAAAAAAGTATTTTTCCAAGTAAAGTGTGTTTGAATGGCCCTCTTCAAGAATGCTTCTCAATATTGGGTTAGTCCTTCCCTGGGTCCAAGACGATCAGCCAGACTTTGGAACTTGGGAGATTCACCGATCCACAAACTCTCTCACCCACCAAACAGCTGACCAATAGGTTCCATCCCAAACATTAGTGGATCAGTTCAGCACCTCGGTCGGGTCGATTCAATGGAGCTCAGAGATTCTCTCCTCCAACTGGTCAGTGGGCTGTTGCTGTGGGCAGAGGACGACGGAACAGTAGAATGTGGGGCTCTAGAGGAAGGGGGGAAATGCAGGCAATTATTTATTGTCAGGATGTTTCAATATTTTTCAAAGCTGGTCCACTAAAATGTATTAATCCATAATACACCTTGATAGACCACCTACAATTCTTTACCAAAACAGCACAGACCTAATATGACCTAAGAGTATTTGACGTCATGAACTTCACAGGAAATAAGAATACATAAGAATAAAAACTGTTGTGTGTGACAACGACGGCTCCTGACAACACTAGTGTGTCACAACGATGGCTCATGACAACGCTAGCGTGTCACTATGGACGGTTCCTAACAATATGTAGTGTGTCGCTATGGACAGCTCCAGACCACATGTAGTGTGTCACAACGACAGCTCATGACAACGCTGGTGTGTCACTATGGACGGCTCTAGACAACATGTAATGTGTCACTATGGATTGCTCCAGACAACACAGTGTCACTATGGCCTGCTCCAGACAGCACTAGTGTGTCACTATGTCGTCTCCCGACAATGTTTGGTGTGCGTTACTATGCACTGCTCCTAACAATGTGTAATGTGTCACTATGGACTGCTCCAGACAACACTCGTGTGTCACTATGGACGGTCCCTGACAACGTTAGTGTGTCACTATGGCCTGCTCCTAACAATGTGTAGTGTGTCACTATGGCCTGCTGCAGACAGCACTAGTGTGTCACTATGGACGGTTCCTGACAACGTTAGTGTGTCACTATGGACTGCTCCAGACAACACTAGTGTGTCACAGTGTTCTATCTCTATGGTAGCTGAGACCAATTTTCTTTTACAGAATGTGCACTGTCATATTAGCTTTGCTTCAATTAAAGTATCAAAAGTCAGTACTGTTGGTGGCTGTATATCATTAAAGAGGTGGACATCTACCAACTTTGAAATACTGTTCCTCAGTAACAGGTTTCAGGATTATCTCAATGACTTAAAACTATTGCAGTTAATTGACTAATATCTGATCTTCAGCTTAAAAACATCCTGAATCCAAAAAGGTGTTGATGCCCATCAGTCAGGTAAAAGGTAGTTCTGAGGCAGTGGGGCTCTAATGAGCCAGTCAAAGCCATTTAGTGAATATTTTGGACAGTAAGCCCTAGAGTGGTAAAAAAAATTACAGTGCAAAAGTGTGCAGGACTAGAACATCATCCAGAGTGACTTCCTTATGCCTCAGTCAATTGGACTAAGGTCTGTCGTTATGACTGCACTAACAGAAGGACACAAAATATGATCCAAGCCAGAGTATCATTGTGTAGATGAGGATGAATAATAATAACAATACTACTACTACTACTACTACTACTACTACTACTAATAATAATAATAATAATAATAATAAATCATAATTATGTATGATAAAACTGTAAATGTCTGGAATGTCAATAAAACATTAGCTATGCTAACGCACCCACAGGGTCATTATGAGACAGACAGATCATATTAATTTAGATTAATTGTTATCTTTGAACATGCCGCTTATGTTTGAGAAATGCTGCTTTGGAGGTGTTTGAAATGTTCTAAAGCAATGTCTCTATAGTAGATATGAGCAGTGAGCTCATCCCTTCCAAATTACATGATTTTTTATTACTTTAATGGCATAGTAAACATATTGGTTAGACCGGCAGCTAATCACTATATTAGTATACTCTACCCGGCTGGTGGATCATGTAGTGCACCCAGCCCTGACTCTGCTGTACACCCAGGTTTCTCCACTCCGTCTCCGACATCAAGTGAGTTTTGGGCACGCGCTTGGCAATATCCTTGGGCAGCATCACGTGCCTACAGAGAAATACAGTAAATATGAACTGTAAATGGCTTGATTGTCAATACTTTCCTGTGAATGGGTCATAACATGACAAGATATTATCACTAGTAACTAGCTACTGTCCTAAGGCATTACCTTGCTGATATTGTGTCAGGTTTTGGTGAACATTAATTATTTTAATGTAAACTCAAGAATTGTAGAAAATGATTAGGTTAGCTAGCAAGTTTGTGTTTAAGTAACCAACTTTATCATAGATATAGATGAAGGTCGAATGATTGACTCAATCATAGTTAAAGTTACCTGTACTCGAACTTCTCATCGTCGTATTTATCGGAGTAGTAGATCTGTTTTTGAGACATGATGCAGACCTAGGGAAATACATGAATTATACGATTAATGCTTGAACGCTAATGTTAGCGTTCGACTTACAAGGCAAGGGTGATTCTTGGTTAAAGTTAGCTGGCAATATAAACAACAAATTACCTTTTATACGTTGTTGAAGCCTGGTCTCGTAAGGAATTCCAAAACGTCAATACAACATTCAAAAGTTGTAAATTTTTTGTGTTGTTTGCTTTCTTATACTTCACAGTGAAGCGTTTCCCTCTCTAATGGGACTGGACCCGCCTTTCATCGTTCAAAAAGCCGTCACTGTTTCCTATTGGACTGTCCCCACACGAAAATTACCTCATAACTTAATACGGCCCGCTGATTGGTTGTAAAACTAAGGCCAGCAGCACCTCTTTGGTTTTTTGTGGAGTGCAAGAACTCATCGTTGCTGCACCCCTTCTACCATACTATATAGTGAACCAGAAAAAAATGTTTTGTATGTCCTAATACATAGTATGTCGTGTATGTCAAAAATGAATGCAACAGTCTATACTTTGCAAGTGCAGCTGAAGTACCTACCAAAAGAAAAAAAGTAGTATTATGCGATTTGAGGCAGCGTCAAGCTGACAAGTGACCGGAGGTGATGTTGGTATAATTGGGCTACGAATGCATATGAATCTCATTATCAAAGATATTGCATGTATTTTTAGACTCTTTTCCACAATTATTATTAGTTAGTTTTAGTATCAAATTATTAAATGCGAGCCGTGATATATCTTGTCGAAAGATCGTATATTTAATTAAAGGACTAAAATAGTAACACTATTAAAAACCTGGAGCCAATACAGATTAAGTACGATTATTTTGGACAATGAGGAGACAAGTGTACACCGTACATGATGAAACAGAGAGACAGACTCGTGCAACAGCAGGGGTGGAGTTTAGTCCACTGGTAAGTCCCTGGTTTCGAGCAGATAAATATAGTACTGCGGAGTGCGGACGTGTCAATATACGGCTGGTTGCAGATACCCCTCTCCTCAGTATATATGTCACTGCACACATATGCATTTGCCAGTGTTAGGTTCCTCAAGTCAATGAAAAGAGATTCTTCCAGCTGTCACTTTCACCTGCGATCGTCAATCAATCAGTCTAACACATGCGTCGTTGCCCAAACACTCTGATTGGGTTAGCAAAGGTATAGGGCGGTTGCAAAACAACGATTTTGAAATCCCATTGGAAAAGACGGAGCATGTTTAGTGTGACGCAGCTTGGAATTCCCAAAGTTGCAAATTCACAGCAAGAACATTGTATGTAAGAATAACATATAGAAGAAAATATACTGGAGGATTTGAACAGTAAACAAACAAGGTAAAAACTCTCCTGAGTACATTTCTCAAAATTCTAACCGATACTTCAAACACGGGCAGTGTATGTGCTATGAGAACGCGGAAGAGAGTGTGGGAATTTTCTGCCATCCTTTGTTTACCATGTGAGGGGCCATGAATTATATATACTTTGGCTGCATCAACATCTAAAGATAATTATGTCCTATTCTCTGGTGCAGATAGAAATCTAAGATTCAAAATATTTCTGCTGGGTAAATTGCGTTTTGTTCTTTAGCTATTGTTAGGCTGTTTATTTCAGCAGTCCATTTTAGTTAGACGATTCTGCAGCGACAGATTCAATTGGATTATATTGGAAAGAACGGCCTGCATGGGAAATGAGTTAACTAACGAGAATGCCGATTAAGCTAATCTGTTCCCAAGCCACTGCCCATAATGTTGGCTTTGCTGTGTACATTGTAGCAGTAATCTGGCACCAGATAAATTGTGTTTCCCGTAGCGTTTGTTTACAGTGTAATACAGAAGCGGTGGCTGTTTGCAAGCCACGCAATAGGACAACTAAGTCTATCCATAATGTTTCTGTCGTGTCTGCAGAATAAAGGTTGAATCTGCCGGGTGCTGTGCTGAGCTGAGCCTCAAGGGGGCGATGTCTGACAACAGCAACAGCACAGGAAGCAGTGCCTCTTCCACTAATAGTTGGACCATTCTCTCCCCAGAGGTATGCTGATGCAATTATGGGCCTGACATTAAAACATGCATAATATATAGCATGAAGTGTGCTAGGGATACCACGACATTGTGATTTACACTTTGAAGCACTCTGTGAAATAAGTGACAAATAGGTAGCCCCAACATCTGATACACATACTTGAAAGCAGTTATTATCTCAACATTGCATTAACTAATTTACAATGAGCACCCCAAAGCACTGAATAGTTAGGTGAAGAAAATCTGGAAAGGTAGTGTGTGACTAGCAATGTGAATTTGATTAAGTCTAATTTCTTAGTACGTAAATATCCTAATCTGCTATGAACCCACACATATTAGGAAGCTGCTGTTGAGAATCTGGGTCCAGTGGATGATGGGACTGAGAGTCTTGGAGATGTTCCTAGTCTGTCTGAGGAACTGGCAGGTACTGCTGTTTTCACCATTGGCATTGTGATACCTTATAAAAGGTATTGTTTATACTTTATATGGACGGTTCTGTGTTTTTCCCAGGGGCTATTTTAGAGGTTAAACCCTGTGAGACAGAGGCAGCAGTAGAAACTGTGCTGACAGAGGAAGGCCTACAGGTCAGTTTTTCCATCAGTACTCTTACACTTCGAAAAGCACATTTATATTACAATCTACTTGATGATACAACTTAGTGATAGTAATGCCTAAATATTTCCATGATTGGGTGCACTAAGGGAATTAATGACTTTTCCCAGGTTTGCCAGGAGACTGCTCCAGACGAGGCCAGTGAGGGCCCTGTGCCCTCCAGCCCTGCCCCTGTAAGCCCTGTGCCCTCCAGCCCTGCCCATTTAAGCCCTTCCACTTCCAGTCATGCGCTTTACGACCCCGAGAGTCAGCCTCCCATCATCCACGACATGGTAACCAGCTCCCCTAGCGATGACCACCAGCTCGCTGCCATCCCTGTTGACTTGGTCACTCCGCTAGATTCGCCATTCGCCCAGCCACCTTCAACCGAATTCGAGACAGAATTGAATGTTCCGGTTTCGGAGAGCCCCACCTCCGCTACTCTGCTAGATTCGCCATTCGCCAAGCCATCTTCAGCCGAATACGAGCCGGAATTCAACGTTTCGGTTTCAGAGAGCCCCATCCCCACTGAGCTCACTCCTGACATCTCTATTGATACATTGCCCCCTGCAGAAATCCTTGTTCTTGATGACCCCGTGCTAAGTGCTGAACCCAACATCTCCTTGGAGAGCCTTACTGAGAGTGGTCCCCCCTCGGATGTTTACACTGATATTAGCCCTTCTCTGGATGTTTTGGAGACTCCCGAAAGCCCTGCCCCGGAGACAGTAGAGGAGGAGCCAGCTGTGGAAAAGGAGGAGACGGAACTTCCTGAAAAAGAGGGTATGAATGGGAATATGAAGAGTGTAAATGAGATAAGATCTACCCTTTTTCTAACGTGTGTATGTATGTGTTTATGTGTATGATCCTTATAGTAACCATTTACTTGTTTATATTTTGGGCTATGGTTGCATTATGCTGAATAAGCAATAGTATTTACACTGCCTGATTGGCCTATGTTAGCTCCTATTGGTTATCTTTGTTACCTTGTTATCTTGTTAAGGTAATAATAAGACGCCTAATACCCTCTGCTAAATACTCACATAACAAACAATTTTTGTATAATTTAATAAAATGGTAATATTGGGAACTGTTTAGTGGGTATTCAATGTTCTAACTTGTGTGGTTTCAAAGTCACACCACACACTCACACCAACAATTAATCTTTCTCATGTTTTTTTTATTAAACACACCTGGATTTCTCCAGCTTTCCCACCCTTTGATTTTGGACAAGTAGACACAAGCACAGAAGAAGATGGATTACGCAGAAGAAACGTGCCTCCCTCCGAACCCCCAAGACCGCGAACATCGGATGAGGAAGATGACGAGGAAATGGAGTTTCGATTGGCGGAGAAGAAGGATGAGAAGCCCGGTGGCCTCTCTCTCAGCACGTGCATCATTGGCGCCCTCGTCCTGCTCTGCTTAGGCTCTCTCTTCCTCACAGGTGAGGTTGTCAGTGATCCAGCCCATTGGTCCCCAAAAACACATTTGATGGGTTTATTTTTGAAAAGAAATATGCATGTACATGCATATACTGGAGTCTTTCCTAAGCAGTGCTTTCTGCGAACATTTAATGAGAACATTTAATATAGAATATATCTGGGAAAATTGTGTTTGTTATCATTTAGACATCTACGATAGCCAAGTTTTTCCTAGGGCACCTTTTAGCTAAACTGGTGTCTCCTACGGAGTTGAACAGTGGTATGTCAACAGCTGACAGATGAGATGGCAGCCTTAGCTTCTGCTCAGAGCCATCTTTGACTGTGCTCTCCCTTGGAACTTATCCTGTCTCACTACATTCTCCACTGCACTGACTGCTCATGGCAGCTTGCCCATGGCGCTTAACACACTCTACACCAGTATCTGCCTTGACATTTAATTTGGGCACTGCACATGCAGTTTGTAGAAGCAATCCACTGTGTCCACCAATGTCATGTAAGATGTTGTAAAATGCATTCCAGTTGTGAGACGGATTCACTTGCGTCTCAGTCTAGGAGTCTACTGGTACGTGCAGTCTGAACTGTTCGTATTTTTAGTTGCAACCAAATATTAGGTGTGCCTCTCTGGAGTCTTTCAGAGAAGGCTGGCCATAACGAGCAGTGAGTTTCCAATTCTGACACCTGGCGTTTTTATCATTTAAATATCAATTCATAATTGTGAAGTGATGTGAAGTTATCACTTAACAAAGAGCAATTACGTACTTCTTCTTTCGCCCTTACACCATAAGTGATGTAGTGCCTTCCAGAATGATTGGCATATGATAAAACCGCATACATTTATTGTGATACTTGCTTAAAGGTAAAGTTATTAGGTATAGATTTATTTATTTGCACCCCTGCAACTAGGGCTTTTCGTGCCTTTGCCAAGATAGCAACTCTAGGTCTTTTCCTCTTGGGCTTTAAGAGGTGGGAGGAGACATAGCCTGGCAAGGGATCTGACACCATTCCTTCCCACTTGTGGCTTCTCCTTTTCAGCTCACCACACAATCTTTCAATGTGGTTTGAGTCCGGGGAATAGGAGGGTCATTGTGCTCTTGTGTAGTATTGCTCTGGATTATTGTCTCGCTGCATGGAGGGTCTAGCTGCACCCCAGTTTAAGCTTCCAGGCTCAGACAACCAGAGTTTGATCTAAAACCTCCTGGTACTATTTTGTTAGTCATTGATTCCATGTATCCAGACATGGCCTTGTGAATGAAACTGCCCCACCACATCACGAATCCACAAGCATAAGTCACACAACCACAAGGTGGTTTGGAGGATTCTTCATGATCAATGACCATCCCCCTTATGCTGAACCCAACTTGGGTGTTTGTTACCAATTAGATCCATATTTTCTTGAATCCAATATTAAAATCTGGTTGTACTCAACAGGGCAGGAACTTTTAGCTTCCTAGCCCTTGCATCTAGTTTGTTTTCATTTAATCAGAGTTTAAAAGTATTTATTTTCTATTATCTTTACCAAATGTATTGATAATTGAGCGCATTTTGTTTCCTAACTTTTACAGCTTTTGCTACTTGTACGATCCTTGTTGTCCGACATGTTTTAAAATGGTCATGTCATTTTCTTCATAGACGATGACTCATCTGAACTATCGGACGGAAACCAGGTCTGTTCTTGCTCCTTCTGTCAACACAAACCCAACTTCTTGAATACTGTATCCTAAAATAATAGTTTATTGATTATAATAGTTAACAAACATTATCTTCCTGTTGGTGTGTTATTGCTTCTATAGGACTGGAGCGGTGATGATGTAACCAATCTATTGGATAAATTGGCACAAGAAAACCAAGAAATATCTCAGCTAGAAGCACAGCTTCAGGTAAGCTGGCATTATCTAGATTTGTTCATCTTCATTAATACGTGTTGATAATTATATAATTGTGTATACCCATACTCCTAAAATGCATTGCAAGTTTACAGTCTAGTGTAAATTGATTAGTGTTACCGGAGCTGTGAGTCAACGTATTTAGTCAACCTATTTTGTCTCTGTCCTAGTCCCAGGAAGAAGAGCTAGACTCAGCACTCAAGGCAAGCACAGCAAAGGGTAATGAGAAGGGGGAAGAAGATCTGGAGAAGGAAAATGCCAAAATGAAAGAAGACCTGTCCTCTCTGCCCGGCCTGAAGGAAGAGCTAGAGGCACTTAGAGCCAGAGTCACAGAGCTCAGCCAACTCACAGGTATATGGAATATGTAGGTGACAGAGGGAATGAGCTTATTTGTTGTTCACGTCAGCTCCATGTCCTTGCATTTGTTCTCATTCAAAATCTATCGAAATCATAGTGGGACTTTAGAGTCTAGACTAGTCAATTATAGAAACGGATGGTATTTAATACTTCCAGATTACTTTCTGATGTAACCTCCTTGTGTAAAAGCTATGAACTGTTGTGTCCTCTCTCAGCCAGTGACGATACGCCCACGCCTACGGCTAGCTCTGCGCCGCCCCCTAGTGGCAAACCTGTGGAGAGCCAGCCAATTGCCAAAGGCCCGGAAAGGAAGGGGAACCCCAGAGATGGAGGCAAAATGAAGGAGGAGCTTCAGAGGCAGAAGGTGCTCCTGGAGGAGAGTCGCAAGAGACTGGAGGGCATGAAGAGAGTCGGGGGGCACAGGAAGGGAGTGAGGGAAGGCTTGGCTAACGTGCAGAAGCGACTGACGGAGCAGGTGGAGAAGCTGGGCAAGAGGAAACCTTGGGAGGCCTCCTCCAAGTGGAACGCAAAGAAAGGCAAGGACAACGGCAAGGCACACTGGAAGAAAGGAGAGAAGGAGTGGAAAGGAGAGAGGGACCTGAAGCAGGGCAAAGACGACCATCGCAACGGGGGCGGCAAGGACTGGAAGCACAAGCAGAACTCCCACAAGCAGAACTCCCACAAGGAGGCTTGGAGGAAGAACCAGGACGAGTGGGACAGGAAGAAGGACGAGCGCCGGTCGGACCGGGAGAGGAGGAAGCAGGAAAGGCCCTGGTACAAGCAGCCAGCCAAGGACTCCAACCAGCACCATCACCACCACCATCAACCTCATCACGATCACCACAAGCACCATCAGCACCACCACCAGGCCCACCCGGCCCAGCAGTATGACCACGCAACCTTCTGGAAGCACCAGCAGGAGAAGCTGGGCCGCAACGTCCGACCCCAGTTGGGCTGCAGCGGTGCCGACGACTGCGCCAACCTTGAGGGTCTCTACCCTGTGGAGCTGGCCGAGTTTGAGGAGCTCTTAGAGGGCTACTTGAGCAAGTTGGAGGAGGCGACCCCCGAGAACAAGGACAAGCTCCGCAAGCTGATCGGCCAGTTCTTCGTGGACGGCGTCTTCGTCCACGACCGCATTCTGTTCAGCGAGTTTGCCGAGGACGTGGCGGACATTCTGGAGGATATGGCAGACGTGGGGGAGGAGGACCCAGCAGATGACGACGCCCTGGAGGAGGAGATGGAGGAATTTGAGCGAGAGGCCCTCTGGAAGTTTGCTGTGGCCGCCTAGATAAAAACAACTGAAAAGGCAAAGATAATTGCAACAACCAAGAAAGGGTACCAGTTTGATCTACAGTTATTTTTGCTTCCCATTTGCCTCAAAGAGCTGTAGTGTTGTCGTAGAAAAAACGCTTCTGGTGCACCGTGTTCTCCTCTCTCTATGAAATGTGTCTCTCAAAGTCTGTAATTACAATATACGCTTGAGTCATAACTGAGTCTGGAAATTAGATGTCACTACCTACCTCTGTCCGTTCATGTCTGCCATGCAAAGTCCCACGTCTGCTGACACTGGTTGTTTTAGCTCAAGTACTATCTACAGTAGTGTGAGAGTACGAATCAATGACACGTGAGTCTCATTAAAATGACCAGTCCCAGTTTGTAGGTGTTCTACTAGAGACAGACGTTGTGAGTTAGAGCCCCTCTGCAATGCAGAGCAAACTCTCTGCCCCCAGATGAGATATGCTTGATGTTAGACACATTTCCATAGTAAGCTTCAAGGTTAAGGTCAGATCTAGTTAAACTGGTTCTGGGCAATCCAGATTGGCACTGTTTGTGAAAGCCCTTGGCAGTTTGTTTTGTTTCCGCTTTGAATGATGTCCTACCCTGAACAGCTTTTTTCAACTGCACCTATTATTCTATAAAATAGCACAAGCAAAAATAGCGTTCCCAAAAAGGCCAGAAATTACCACCAAAAAGCCTGATTGCTAAACCCCATGACTTTGACGTAATAAGTTGCAGAAAGTTCTACTCACTTATTTTGATAATTTGTTGAGCACTAATTCTTGGTAATTGCCACAGCGATATGGGTGTAGCTAACTTGCACACTGTTGAAATAAAATGTCTCTATTTGTTTTGTTTTCATTTGAGTCTAAATTAATAGGTCTCACTGTTAGATGTACACTAGATTTATATGTGTGCATAATTGCACACTTGGATGATGTGTTCTTGTCTGTAGTTGCTCTATGTTGGCACATTATCATTTAATATAAATATGCACAGCTTTCCTGTGAATACTAGGTCTGCTCCATCATGAATTTCTATCACTCGTCACAGATACTATACCACATTTATTTCAGTTGTGCAAGAAGAAAAACTGTACATTTCCCTGACAGTATAGAATGTTACATTTATAAATGCGTCAAAGCTTAGCCTTTGAACAGTTTTTATTTCTGTCCCTCTTGATGGCTTCAAAATAATGACAAAAATGCTGAATATTTTGTTAATTTATGTAAGTGTAACGGTTTAAGCAAAGCTGTAGGGTATTTTGTCTATCACAATGTTTGTACCATGGCCTTTTCTCACAATCAAAATGTCACTCATTTGGGTCCATTTAATTTGCAATGCTCCTGTAGTATTTGAGACAGAGATAAAAATATCAGTGGGTTTCCACCCAGCGTAACGTGTTATGTTAAACTTTCAGTTTGGTATAAAAGAAACCCAACGGTTCTTTTTGTTTGAACTGGTAATCCTCAAATGACAATGTAATATGAGGGATTGAAAATAAGCCTTATTAAGGAATGGGGTCATAAATATCCGGTTTAATATCCGTTTTGGATTTTGTGCACACCACTTTGTCTTGGACAACTGAATTAATAATTATTAAGAATGTTTTGGATGGTTTATGATTTCTTGCCCTTCTCCTGGCATTTTCCTTCTTGGTTTAATAAAGTTTTCAACATGAGGCTGAATTCTTATCCTAGTTTCTGTCTAGATTGTCCTTCCTAACAACCTCCATGTTTGACTTATACTCTTTACTCTCCACAATTTATGACTCACTTTCTTGTGGAGGAAATGGAAGTGAAGCCATTTGTGGAATCCACATTGTTCCAGCAACAACCAAGTGTTTTTGGCCCCAGTAACCCTTGGAGTGATGAAACCATGTTACGAGAACGGTATACACACAGCTTCACACGTCTTTTACACACTGCACCACCTGAGAGCTGCTGAACCAGTGGGACGGGGGTCTGATAAGATGACCTAATGATAGGTAGTGATGTCAGCTACTATGATACTGTTGTTTGTTGCTTTAAAGACTGGCATACCAGGCGTTCCGTTCCACTGTAATCCTGTTCAACCCTGTTCAACCCTGTCAGAAACATAACCTCATTGATTCGTCAAGATACTTGGCATGAACTACGAATTTAATTAACATGCAAAACATTTACCTCGTACAGTAACACAAGAAACCAAACATACACGTTAATGGTGTACACAAGGCCTTAGAAAAAGACAGGCTGAAGAAGACATTTACCAATGACTGACTTTGCAATCATTATTTCCAGATAGATAAAGATATGAGTGACTGACTATGTGAACTAATATACGCTTACTCAGATGTGACATTGTTGTTTTGTTTTGGAGGGCTTAACTTAGATTTTATCTGAAAATCTACACAGCAAGCAAAGTTTTAACTTGTCTTCAATACTCTGGAATATGCTGTATATAAACAAAACTGCAAGTTTGTGTGTGTGTGTTTTTTTTTTGTGTGTCATGGAAATCAGTAGAAGATAAGAATATCCTGATGGATGTGGGTGAACTGGGCGCGCTGTGGGTTTTCCGCTGATGCGTGTGACCCCACAGCAGAGAAGAGCAGAATAAAAAGGAGGACTGAAACGAGGGTCCAACAACACCACACCTCAGGACATAAGGTGAGTCACTTCACACTTTACTATGCTTCACATCATCCCAACAGATCATTGTGTTTTAGCTCTTGCTCAGGAATTATGCAGTCAACATCTTCATATTGGCATTGGACAT
Source organism: Galaxias brevipinnis (assembly GCA_036023535.2). Classification (NCBI taxonomy): domain Eukaryota; kingdom Metazoa; phylum Chordata; class Actinopteri; order Galaxiiformes; family Galaxiidae; genus Galaxias; species Galaxias brevipinnis. Next base: position 79,814 of record JAVQIZ010217613.1, on the reverse strand, counting down.
TCAGCCTAACACAACCATATTTTGTGGAGTTGTATATCATTCCTATCATCACTTTGTCCATAAAACTTTTAGGCGATATCACACTAGACAAAATGGAGTCGGCCATCAATGTCCTTGTCTCCCAGTTTAAGACCTTCGCTGGAAAGGATGGCTCGTCCAGCACTCTAAGTAAGGAGGAGTTCAGCAACCTGGTGGCCTCCCAACTACCTACTTTGGTCAAGGTACTGTAAACCTCCACTATAGTGCAACTTACAGGTTATATCTTATATATTAGATTAAAGATCAATCAAACCTGTGCTAATTTTTAGAACTAGATTGGACAGTTTAATAACTACTTAGCCTCCTTTTCGCACCACCACACCACAATAAAGGACCAGAGCTTACTAAGAAATGCTACATGCTTCACAATGATGGAGTTTATAGAATGTGAATATTCTCATTATTTACCTGGGTTTTCTCTTTCACATTCCTTTATGGCAATAAATGTAAGACTGATCAAACTGGCCTTTGAACAGCCTAGATTTGTGAATCCATTTTGTAGCGAGCATAGATGGGAAAGGAGAAGTTAAATTGAAAAGAACAGATGTTTATCCTCGGTGCTGAGCCTGACCGTTAGGTGGCAGGACAGTGTTACGTATGAAGCAGCCGGTGCACGGCCAAATGGACTCAATGGTTCATTGTCCTCTCACTTATTGCCCGCAGAACGCCGGTGATCAAGGCACTATTGACCAGCTCATGGGCTCATTGGATGAAAACAACGACGGGGAGCTGACATTCCTTGAGTTCTGGAAACTGATTGGAAAGCTGGCCAGCAAGCAAGGAGGTTTCAGCCAGTAAAAAAATCATTGTCTACCTCCATCGGTTGAGACAAAGGGCACTGCCATAAACTACATAATCCAGTATTCATTGTCAGGTACATTCATTTTGGACTGTTTGCATCATTTATAATGCTGTCACGCGTGAGTTATCCATTTACTCAAACACTTGACAATAAAGGTTCCCAGTGTTTGAACTCTCCACTACCTTTTGTCCTCAGTGCTTCATTGACTTCACTATATGACAGTTAAGCACCCGACTGGACTACATTACAACCTTGATTTAAGGGTATAATTGGAGTGTAACCCAATAGGCCCGACCGCGGCCACGGTTCCACTAGCTGGACTGCTCCTGTTCCAAAAGGCTTATAGTGCCTATACAAAGTTGCCTCGTGGAGCGTGACACTGCATGGGACGCATCAATTTGGCACACACAAAACACTGCTGGTTCTGTCATTAAGTCCTGTAGGCGTAGCGTTTGTTATGAGGATGTGTTGGATCATCCACTGAGTGCATGCCATTGTGTTTGGGAGAGCTCGGTGTATGTGCTTGGTGGTGTGATCATGTAGAGCTTTTTAAGTAGATTTATTACAGTAGTGTTTATCTCAGGGGTGTCACATTCTACATACTAACCATCAGACACGAGTTTGGGTTTTCTGGTATAAACAACAGCTTTGTTGTGGTTTCTTTACATCTCTTTCTAGAAAGTCGCTTTTGATTGAATTGTAAATCTGAGTCTAATGATTGCTCAGCAGGCAGGCCTTGGGAGACCTTGGACTTTGTATCCTAATCAAACACATCAAGGTGCCACTATGGGTGTGACTGCGGACAAAAGACTGTGTCAGGGATGGCAAACACTGACACAGCCTGATAAACGGTTGTACAACATAGTTTTTGTATATATAGTGCATATTTACTGTGTGTGAGTGTGTGTGTGTGTGTGTGTGTGTGTGTGTGTGAGAGAGAGCGAGAGAGAGAGAGAGAGAGAGAGAGAGAGAGAGAAAGAAAGTATTTTTGCAAGAGACTGAGTGCCAGTGACATTCTAAATTGCCTGACCAGGTAGCATACAGGAGATATGGCATACTAGTCCACTGTATACAGTGTATACCTACAAAGTTTAGAATTTGAAAACTATGAATATGAAGAGTTAAACCTCTATGTTGAAGCTAATCCCTCCCTCCTTTTTGTTCATCGTGTCTGCCATCTATGAATACTTCCCAAGCCCTGCGGGCTTACATAATTGGCGTCAACTTTACAAATCATTCATGCCATAAACCAGTTATGGACCACACACCAAAGATAAATCTAGAAGAAAATAACAAAGGTTATCATGCACACTTCAATTCCTTTCCTAAAAGTTATGCTCCCCTCTGCCACATCCCACCCTTTCACACTCTTCCAGGTACACGCCCTTTGACTTGACTGGGAAAAAAAGTTTAAGAAAAAACTAAATCACGGAAGAGATTTTGCAGCCGTAGCCTACTAGTTGGACGAGTTTGTAGGTCTGAAATCAACCCTGTGTGACTGCGACAAATAAAAGAAAAACTAATTTGTGGACATTTTATTACTGTTCTAATCCTGAAGAATTTCTACGGTAAGTTGTCGGTTTAGTTAATACTTTTACTAAGTTTTTGCATTCCCAAAAAAACTATAAATATTTGAAATGTATGCCACGTTTTCGATACACCCTAGCCATTCGCAAGTAAAACGTAGTCATCGGACACTGCAGCGACGTTTTTACAGCGGCACTACGTTCGATTGAGACGTTTTATCCTTTGGTGCAGAATATAATGTGATATGCTGCAACACATGACCAGATATCCACTTGCCATTAGTACAACTGTATGGACTTTCCGCTGTTGATCATGTCAGACATCTAGAAGCAGCTGTCAAAGTTTCTATACAAAAGTTTATGGGGACCATCTAAGTGTCTGGGTTTTACTGTCACCCCACTGCCCATGTGTGAAAACGAAATATAGCGCAAAACTAAGTGGCGCATAGTTTTCTTTTCTTTTTTTAATACATTTGCATATAGTTTTTGTCTATTGGCTTAATAAAATTACATTATTTTTGTTACTGTCGTATTAAATGTCCCCGATAGCTGTAGCCTAGTCCTGAAGATGATTTATCAGTCTATTATTTTAATGAAATATAGCGAACGTAATAAACGAAGAGACAGAGCCACTGGCTTCTCTTTGCAGTTTATGGCGACAGCCTAACTTGTTCCTTTATTAATATTTCATGCCGCACGCGCGGTAGCATTGTCATTACTCTGAGCACGTACTGTATCGCATTCGCCTGTTTGGGAACGCTACACTCAATCTCTGTGCTCTGGAGTGAAACGGGAAACCTCGGGGTGTTTATTTAATTATTTGCGTACTTGTGTTTTGCCTTTTGCAACCAATAATGGGATTATTTTTGTTGTGTCAGAACGCAGTGTCCGATTAGTTTAGTAATGAGAACCATGAGTTAATTAATCAAAATTATCATTCTTGACGTTCTAGCACGTTTGTCCACACTTACAACCCCGTTTAAAAGTAAATAATACATTTATGAATGAACAGAAATGACACTCCTAGTACATTGACCTCAGGCTATAGAGAGTATATTTAGGTGTATGCCAATAGCTACGCTACAGTAACCGCCGTGTGGGGTGTGACACCTCGTTCTCACAGCGGCTTATTACCTAATTACTGTTATGGCATTCTAATTTTGTACAGAGTAATAATGTATTCAATGGTTTCCAATAATATTATAAACCTATTTGAATGCATATGTGTGTGCGACTACATCTTCATCATGCGTCAGACAAATTTACCAGTTTATTCCGTAATTCATAGGCCTATGGTTAGCATATAGGCATGCCTATTGTTGTAGTCCATAGATTTAGCTATTTTTGTCTGACCAATGGTTCTCCAAAAGAAAAGAAAAGGTATACATTTGTAGATGCTGAGTTTAATCATCGATAATCTGGGTTATGTTTTCACAAAGGTCTATTCTTTAAGTGGTTTTATTTTAAGAATATTTTTATCTTCTTCAGTTAATGTAGCCTAATTCCCAAATTGTCATTCATTTAGAAATAATTTGGGTATGATCATGCAGTTGTCTTCACTGAAGCAGTTTGACTAGTGTTGTGTGTTTTTCCACAATACTCAACATATATTAGTATAACCCTGTATACTGTACAAATCTGATTCAGTTAAAGTTACTGTTTACCTCATTCACTTTTATATTCACAAATTAATTGCTGCGGGTTCCGCTGTAAAGAATAGTTTCCCATTCACTCAGGTCTTTCCACTGAGTGGGCAAGAACAAAGACAGACAATGAGGCCCTGCTGGCAGTAATAGTAGTCTTAAGTTTGTTTTATCATCAAATTTAGCCTTTATTGTGCTTCTTTTATGTTACTGCTCCTTCTCTCCACATAATGGCAAGTAGGATTTTTTCCCTAATTAGCCTATGCTTTTGGTTGTGTTGCACTAGGAAAAGATAGCAGTGTTTAAATTTGGCAGTTGGTAGCAGCAAGAAGTGACGTTTACTAAAGTATGAGGTTATTTTTTGCTAAATACATTGTTTTACCATCTCAATGAAACCACATTGATATCCTTCAGAATAATTGAGAACGGAGTAAAAGTTCACTCACTTTGATAACGGGATTAGAATGGTTGTTTTGCATTTGAAGACAGAACTTGACAGACGAGTTCGGTTTGCTTGTAAAAACAAACAAAATCCGCTCTCAGTGCTCCAGGGCAAACGATCCCAGAGTTGACCTGTAAAATTCAGTTTAACACAGTCACACTGACTGGTATGAATGGAATTCCTTTACTGATGTGTCACTCTCTGGCCAGTATTGTGTTTTGCAGCTCGCCGTTATCAAAAACATAGATCTATTGTTGCTAATGAGATCCATGTCTTAACTAGTTAGTCTGAGACAGATATACAATTCAATCATCATTCAGACAAGAGACAAAACCACACACACACACACACACACACACACGTACTCTAACATTTAAGTCATGTATGATACATTTAGACCCCCCCCACACACACACACACACACACAAAAGAGAGGTTGAAAATGATAAGAGCGGCTGAATCTGTGTGTGTCTGTGTGTGTGTTGTGCATGTGAGACAAAAAGAGAGCATCAGACAGGCGGCAGGTAATCCCTCTGGTAATGTGAAGCGCTGCCTACTTGGTGGCTGCAGTGGATCCAATGACCTATCAAAGATCAGAGCTTCCATTGTGCATCACGGCTTGTCTCTCTCTGTCGTCAGACTCTCTCTCTCTCTCTCTCTCTCTCTCTCCCTCCCCTCTCTTTTGCTGACCCTCTTAGCTTATCTCACGTCACTCGTCCATCCCTCGCTGCCGTGCCAGACTCAACACCTGAAACGTGAAATCCAGTGGAGAGCCCCCGGCTCTTTTTCCACTGCCTTTTTACCTGTTAGGCTTCGGCTTTGCTTTGGCGTTGTCCACCGAGCACTTTAGAATGACAGCCCCTCTTCATATGTCTTTCAAACACATTCGCTATAACACAGGGTCTGCAGCAAAGTCAACTAACAGCTCACGTTACAGTCCATGTATTGTTTGTTTCTTCACCTTTATTCCCTCCTTATCTGTCTGACCAACCCACCTCCCATTCCAGCCCGAGGAGTGATGGAGTCAGCCATTCAGACAGTGGTCAAGGTCTACCTGAAGGCATCCAAAGGGAAGGATAATCTGGGGGGGAAGGAATTCCAGACCCTTGTGAAAGGTCAGCTCAGCAACATCTTGACGGTACGTTAGCACCACCACCTCCCTCCTTTGTCCCATGCCAATACATTGCTTGTGAACTCCAGCATGTGTGTTGAAAATGGGACATATGGCAGTATGACATTATTTAGATATTAACAGGTAGTAACAGACAGTAACTGACAGGCTGTGAACTGTCCAAACTACAAAATACAAAACAATCTGAATACAACAATTAAACATGAATACCTTTTTTCCAATTTCCTTTGCCTAAAATCAATCTATATTTTGGCTCATATATATACAGTATATAGCTGATTCTGTAATGAAAATGGCCCTTTTCTCAGAGTTTCTTAGAGTTGATGACCTAGTGTTCTCTGTGGCAAACATATATGAGACTTGGAAATTGGACCCCACATGACAGAATGGATCACTATTTGCGTCTGTGATCGGTTACTAATCTGTGCTAATGATGTCCACGGCGTGGCTATAATGCTTATGTCTTCTTCGCCCTTCCCAGGACACGGACAGCTCCAAGGCGGTCTCCGAGATGCGGCAGGGCCTGGACTCCAACCAGGATGGCAAGGTCAGCTTTGAGGAGTATTTGAAGTTGGTTGGCTACCTGGCCACCACGCTCAGCCAGCAGCGTGAAGCCCAGAAAGAGCAGCCTGCCCAGAGCACAGAGGAGGCGCCCAAAGCTGAGACCACGCCGGCCTCCGGCCCTGCTCCTGAGGTAGAGGAGGCTAAAATAGAGGAGGAACCACCTGCAACGGCGGCGGTAAAAGAGGATCACAAGCCGGTGGTAGAGGAAGAAAAGGAGGAGGTAGAGGTTGACGAGGAGGTGGAGGTGGAGGTGAAAGTAGAGCCGGCGGAGGAAGAAGCTGCGAAGGCCTCGTAGGGGACATAACATTACACCCAAACAACACACTACATTAACACACTACATATTAAAAGCAATACCAAGTTAACCACTACAAACAAGCAAACACACACACACACACACACACACACACACACACACACACACACTTTGTCATGTACTATCACTTGGAAAACAAGACACTAAAAACAATAGCAATTTGTTGGATTTATTTCTCAAATATTTGTAGTACCAGTAAACTTTGCATTGCAACTTGCATTATTTTGTATCACAACCAAACTTCCCATTGTTTAGCAGGCATTACAACATTGGTACACTAAGGCATACATACAGTGAAAATATGCCAATATTCCTGTGAAATTTGTGAAACACTAAAATGTGCAAACATTCCGACTTTAACTCACTGCCACACATTTCATTCATAAGTATGCCACTCTACAATCAATTGTCATCTTCTCCTGTCAATCTCTCACCCTGTCTCAGATAGCCTTCTACAGTGACATAAAGTATAATGGCACAGGGGTATGTGCAGGCCTCCGCTATTCACTGGTTGGGCTTTGCGTTGTCCACCTGAGCATTCCATACATATGTCAAACACAGAAGCAGATTGAGTAGAGAAGACATGCCACATAATGTCAGAAGTGGCTCTTTGTAGTGTTTATCAAATGAAGTCAGAAGATACAGGAACGTTATCAGGTTGTTTACCTTTTGTGGCCCTTGACAGCAGAGTATTTCTCTAGGTGTCAGGTCAGACCAAATTGCCCACAGTACAGGGCTCTATGGTGCTTCTACGTGTTTTAAGTCTATGACCTTTTTTTATTGATGCTCTAAATTGTCCCCCAAATCTCTCTCTCCTTTGTTGTCTCTATTAGCAGATTTCTTTGTGTAACTGTAAGAAAAGAGTTGTGCTGGGCAGTGTACTGACACTGACATCCGTGTTGCTTTCCCTCTAGTTTCTCTATTTCTGTCTTTGTGGTTCCCTGCAAGGCTCAGAGTAGCATCCGGAGGCTGTGGACGCAGCCTCAATTAGCTTGGGATAAAAACCAAGAAGATCAGGTGTGGACTGTCGTAATAGTGACCCATTGTTTAATAATTCAGATCCTCGGGATGGAATCAACACCAGGGGACCCTTTGGGCCCTCAGAGCTCAAAATAGCCTACAGGCCAATGACCCGGGGAGGCCCCTACTGGGCCTGAAAACGCGACTTACGAAGTCGCCTGTGCAACCCAATACAGTAAAACCCGAAAGGAAGGAAGGGAAAACCAAGCACACGCTAAAGCAATAGCTGGGTGGACAAAGGGTACATCCAAGGTCAAAACAGAAACTTGAGTCCCCTACACTTTAGTTATCTTTCCAAGTTGATGCTTTCTTTTTAGTTGTTGTAGCCATCGATGGGGTTTGCCTGTTTGCAGCCGTTCACACCCCTCTGTCAGGAGACCCTGTTTGACCTGCAACTAGATCCCCTGAGCCAAAGTCTTGGAGAAACCTCTGGCTTAGCTGTATGAAGGGCTACACACATTCCAACACAAACAGTTACAGTACGCATCCAAAGAACAGGGAAGCAGTACTGCTATGTTGAGTTTTGAGGTTTTGTCAAATATTTTCAATTTAAAAAGATTTTGAGCAATCAGACATGATATTTTGTGATCTCTAACCACTTCATTTTATTATGACTATTCTTGTTTGCCACTTGTATTTTTAAGTGCAATTATTGGAATTGTATTTCATATATTTTTAACCATTTTTGTATCTTGGATAATAAAGTATGTTTATCTTAACTTTTTAACAATATGACGGCATAGATTGTCTCAACTGAACTTAGTTATATGCCAGATATACGGTACGCAAACTATTTGTTATTTAGAGTTTAATGGTTTGTAAATGGGCTCATTATCAATTAATAATGCAAACATGAACAAGCTTGTATTGCATGTTAGCCAATACCTATTTGGGGCACAGAAACAAACATGCAACTTGTGTATTATGTATAGTATTTAGCATTTCAAAACATTCACTGTGAAATGTGAAAAGTCACTGTGAAAGTAACATGATTCTGGATTGGCTGGTTTATCTTTCACACTTCTATTGTAAATACACAGTTGTCTTCATGTCTCACACACATTGATACAATGACATTGTTGAATACTCGATTCTGATTGGAAATAATTGTTTTGCATCATCTCTTGAGCACATTGAGCCACTGCCATAAAAAGTACCCAAAACTCTGTAACACAACCACTATAATACTGTTGTCCCTAAATACTGTACCCTTTTTGTATATGTAACCACTGTTTAATGGCCAATAATAAAATATTGTGATGCTACAAACACTAGCTTGGTGTGTTCTAATGTAAGGCAGCAAGTACAATTGGTTTGAAATATGCCCTCAGCCCTCATAGAGTGACAAACGTGTCAGAGACAAATAATATTAGTTGCACACCAAGTTAAGCCTCTATGAATTGCATATGAATTGGTGTCCATCACCAATACGACACAGGGAGTGAATGGATGACGGAGGGCAAAAGAAACTGAAGGGGGGGCGTGCATAAGTGGGTGAGAAAGGGGAGGAGGGACGGGTGATATTTAAACTGCTTGCACACTCTCTCCTCACCTGTCTTACCTTTGGCTCTATTCCTCTTCCCCTCTTCACTAAAGACAAAGAAGGCACTCCATCACCCCTCAGGTAAGACCGAGAGCATGAAGGGGAGGCAGCCCTCTGCTTTCTCCTCCTCTCTATCTGATACCAGCTCTCTGAGATCAACGCTGACTTGTTTTTATCAGGTATAAGTGTGTAATGTATCCATAAGCTACGTTGCATTGGGGGAAAAGCAATAAGACGGGCAATTCATGGATTCTCTTCACTTGTGCTGGTTTGATTTGAAAAATAATTGAAGAGAAGCACTCAGAAAATATATGTTTTTTGGGGGGACGGGAGGTGTGGATGATGTTCTAACTGTAAGAGAAAATTAACTGACGAAAATGTGGTTGAGCTATTGCATGGTACCATATTGTAAACAAAAACGTTTGTAGTCACAAGGGGTGTTTCGGCAGCCTAATTTGAGTGGTTGTGGTTACTTTTTAAAGTTCCTTGTGCTCGATGTGATCAGAAGCCACCAGAGCATAAACAATTACAGAGGAAGGTATAACATTTCAGGCGTTGAGTGCTACAGTATGAATATTGAAAAAAAAAAAATACACACAATGCCAGAGTCCATATAGTGTTACAAGTAGCCTTTTGGTCTCCATGGTTTCCTATTGTATTGTGTCAGTCATTGATACTGATGACCCCTATAGATTTTCCAGTAGGTCATCTGGTGTCTTCTCTTCCATCCCTGTCACTAGTTAGGGCTCCGGCTTTTTTATCCTCCCACACACCAAGAGAAAGGTTGTAGTATTTTTGCAACAGGACTTCAAAGACATATCTGAATGATAATCTATTATAATCTAAAATAATCTAATCTAATGTGAATAATCTTATAATCTAAACTGGAGGAAAAGAAGATATTATTACCAGAATCCTGAAGTGATCGGGGGACGAACAAGTTAATTAACAAAACTCAAAACATGCTAAAATGTTAACTAAGAAAATTAATGAATTAGTGACTTAATACCAAATGCATGGTTGAATGAGCTTGTATGAGCAGGTGTGTGTGCACATGTATGGATGCTGGTATCAGCAAGCACCTTCAGGTACCTGTCACTGTACTACTTTACTTTACCTTTACTGCTTTTGTACTGTTTTTTTATTCAATTTGAACGCAGGTGTTACTGTTACACATTATGTAATCAACAAGCAAACACTTGTCCAACTCCAAGGCCTCCTATCTATACGTTCTTATGTTATTCTTTTACTAAAAAATTCAAAGGCACTTACTGTTTGGGCAACACCGACATAACACTCTCCCTGCATTGGGTCATATTGGTGATGTGTTTACTTGAATATGTCTAAGGTAACCTTTTCAAAGCAGGAGTCCATGTCCTTGACAATGACCTATGTGTCTGTGTGTGCACAGTCTCCCCAACAGCCCCCAGCACAAGAAGAACCAAGATGCCGGACACAATGTGTGTAAGACTGTTGCTTTTCAAAAGCCGTTTTCATCTTTCCCCCCATCTCACACCATTGATTTAATCAACCACGTAAGGCTACAAAGTCGTGATTTCCAACTTATGGGTTCACCAAAGACCTCCCAATGCCTGTAGTGTTTTATTGAACTGGTTTAATAAAACATCCCACCCCAACCTTTTAGTTTAATCTTTGCATCAATCTGTCAGTCTGTCTTGGGGTCGTGGCTTCACCCATGTCCGTCATGTGGCCGCACATACGGCTGGGATCGGAGCGTGCATTTTAGCCACAAGTCTAACCTCCGACCCTCTGACGTTCCCCCCACCTCTAGCATGTCTAAGGAGCCCACTTCTGGTCTGGAGAGTGCCATGCAGATGCTCATCAAGACCTTCCACAAGTACTCAGGGAAGGAGGGCGACAAGTACACCCTGAGCCGGGGCGAGCTGAGGGAGCTGCTCACTGAGGAGCTAGGCAGTTACCTGGGGGTAAGTGGAGAGGGAGGGTCTGAGAGGCCCGCGGCACACCATCCTCAAATATGTGGCTGTGCACACACCTACACAGGCGTAAAGTAGGCTCCTTCCCAATCACACACAACTATGTACCTGTGCACATGTATGGACAAGCCTGGTCACAGGGGTTGTAGATGCATGCACCCTCAAAGAGAGAGAGAGAATTCTTACCAGCACCCCTCCCCCTCCCCACAGAACGCCAAAGACAATGACGGGGTGGAGAAGGTGATGAACGACCTGGACGCCAACAACGACGGCGAGGTGGACTTCACCGAGTTCATCATCCTGATGGGCGCCCTGACGGTTGCCTGCAACGACTTCTTCCTGGAGTTCAAGCAGGAGGACAAGCCCAAGGCAGGGGAATCGACGGAGGCGAAGAAAGAATGAAGAGCAACAGAGCAAGGGGGTGGGGGGGTGGGCAACAAAGGGGGGTAAAGGGGAGAGGGCAGGAGGTAGTTGCAACAACAAACGGCAGAGCGAGTGGAGCTGTCATGGCTCACTAGATGGTTGTCCCGTGCTATTTCTGAACACTTCAACTTCAAAAGTGGTGAGGGAACAGGGGAGCACCCCTGGGTCGGCGGGGAGTAATCAGGAGGTGCATTGTGTACCCTCTGCTTAATGTCTAAGCACAGTGCAGTCACGGATCCGGAGCTAGTACACTGTCCTCGTGTGAGAGGTGTTATACAGGGTATGAGTCAGTGGAATCCCTTAACAACCTTTAACTCAGCAATTCAAAGTACCTGCCTGTATATTTATAGTTGCTCTCAAAATTTCAGTGTTTGGTCCATGGGAATAACATAAGATTTGTATCAGAGAAAGGGGAAAAGAGGGATTGTGATTGTGAAAGAAACATCAACATAGATTATCCAGTAATGATTATAAGTATGCATTCAGTGTTGAACATTTGAATATAATTTATCATTTAACTATTTTGTAATCTCTTTTTTTTGGTAATAACCAATGTGTTCCTCCACATATTAAACTCAATAAACAATTGAAATCTATACAATGTGGTGTAATCTTTGTGAGTCACTTTGACAAGCTGCACAATCAGTTAGGGTGACAGAGAAATACATGTTAAACAGCTACAACTGGTAAGGATGCAACAGGTCAGAAAGAAACAATGTCCACAATTCTTTATCAAGCAAGTGTGTGTGTGTGTGTGTGTGTGTGTGTGTGTGTGTGTGTGTGTGTGTTATTGTGCGTGGAGTGGGGATTCCCACTGAGTAAATAGCTCCAGCTCACACATCCTGCCAGCAATGTCCTGCATGTCCTGCTCGACCGGCCATAAGTTGACCCAGATGTTTGCCTTGAATGTGTCGAAAAACCTTTTCAAAAGAGAGAAAGATAATCATACTGTGTTTGTGTGTCTGTGAGTGTTTGTGTACAAGCATGTGTGTGTGTTTGTGTGTGTGTGTGTGTGTGTGTGTGTATGTGTCTGTATGTGTCATATGCTGGCCAAGTAAACCGACAAGCATCTGAAAACTATGCTGCTTGTGGAGTATTGTGCTATAATCATAGAAGAATGTTCAAGCTGTTTCTGAACTCTAGTACTGCCTGCCTTGCTCACACCATTGGCTCCAGCAATGCATGTCCCTCTGCGCCCTTATTGGTTCATCCAGCTGTCTGTAAACAAAGTATGTGAAATAAAAATGGGTGGCACTTAATGACTCGCCGCCCATTTGGAGTATCTCTGCAGTCATCCCTTGGCCAGTGGAGTGTAAAAAGATCATACTGATTGGAGGGTTTGAATACTTCGTTGGTTAATGAACTTTGAACAGGTTGCAAACATTTGCTGTATTTAAAAACAAAATGGAATCCATTCAGATTAGGTAACCTTTCTGTAGCTGGGAGTAAAAAATACATAGTGCTGATACTTGATGCTGCTGAATGGTACTGTCAGTTGTTTAATCAGGTCATTTATACACATTTTTATGTATACATTATGGATCATCTTTACCACTGTGTCAGTGTGTATTTTTATCTCAAGAGGCTGAAAGAGAGATCTACGGTCATATAATGTAAATCTACAAATGAATGAAAGTAGCAGGGCACCCTGCCAATTGCCTAACACTTTGGTGTCCCAATACAACTCTGACACACAGCGTCAAGGAATAACAACTGATACAGCACTTTGTCCAAACTTCCATCTAAAACACGCTTGACCTCAGCGGTCAAGCCTTCCAAAACCAAACAGCAGAGGCAATCTTAATGAGCCCCCCGTGGCTGGTTCTGCCAGTGTAAGGTGAGGAGAGAGGTAGGACACAGAAGCTGCTCCTGTCACTGGGCCACAGACGGCACCATCAGATAAGCATGGGACACTAAGGTTACCTGCGAGCGGGTCAAGCAACACCATGATGTCAAACCGCCATGTCTATCAGATACAGTCAAGTGGCACCGGGTTACTGAAGCCAAAGACAGCTGTTGCTGGATGAAGGGAACTGTAGTGGGGCAGTATTCCTCAGAACTATTCCTTATTTTGTCAAGGTGTAGAGAAGGTGCTGTTCTTAGGCAAGACTTCATATGTGATTCTTTGCTTAGGCGAGTGTACAGAGAACCGCACCTCTTTATCCCTTGAGAAATATGACTAACCTCTCAGCATATTTACCAAGAACGACACCACTGCACCAAAGTCAGACAGAATTTGAAAAAGGGCCACGTAGGTTCTTGTGTTCCATCTTAATGGGAAAAACACAGGAAAACCACAGATAAACACTTGTTGCACGCAAGAACAATCACTAAATATTGCCATTCCCTACTTAATACAGACACCTGGACCTTGTAGTTTTAAGACTAGCAAAGCTTGTGTTCTATTTGAAAGGACTACCCAGATTGCATGTGAAATGAATGCCTATTTATATTATGGAATAGAGCTGCAAGTTGTAAGGCATCAAACGGCAATACGAGAACAATGTGCTCACGTGGTAGACTCCCCTAAAATCCCATGATAAATGCATTTGAACCATTTTTCCACCAAGGAACCATTTAAAGTGTATTTATTGTAACGCTACAGAATATTAAAATACAATTCTAGACTAGTCCAAGTGGATTTCCAGTGCTTGCTAGCTTTGCTGTAGATACACAACCTGTGCTTTTACAAAAGCGTCTCAGGTAAAACCTGAAATTGTATTTGATTAAGAAAAATGATGGATAGCAAATGCTGTACTAGAACAAAGGCCAACAACTTCCGGTCTAACCCTGGTATTGAATAGGTACACCCTCTTATCAGCCAAAGCTACACACCCCTCGGTCCTGTGCCACTGAATTAGGCATGTTCTTCAACTGTGCCAGGGTGACTCAGTTTAAAGACAGCTGATCACACTCGGATATCAATGAGGGAGTGAGATGGGTAAGAGAGAAGAGGAAAGGTGGGCAGGGAGAAGGAGAAGGAGGGAAGGAGAGAGCTATGGTGTACATTGCTCCTTTTTCCTCCACGCTCAGTGTCTGGTGGTTGAGGCGCTGTAATGAAAGCGTTCTCTTACACTTGCACTCTACTTTTAGCGTCGCTTCACCTGCGATGTACACAAAGTGGCTTGGGTGCGTCCATCAGGTACCTAAGCTGTTTGCCCTTGGTCCAACCTTAAACCCAATCCCCACTCAGCGCTGAACCCAATATCTTTACCAGCCCCTTACCCCAACCTTTGCACTATGAAGCAGATTAATATCTTAATCATTTTGAGAAATTAAGACATAAATACTAGTTGGATTTAATGTATTACACAGCACCTGATAGGCCTGGGCTAAGATGAAAGTGATAAATTTTTTAGCAACAGAGACACCTTAAATGTAGTTGCTAAGCAGCCAATAGATTGTACAAAGTTACCTAAATGATAATCGTATGCATTAGTATCTAAACACATCCATATATTGAATTTAATGGCTGCTTTATTGTTTTTTGTTCTACTCAAGAAATACAATGGGTTTTAAGAGTGTGACCTTGCCCACAGAGGTCATCGCTAATCTTTCCGGGGCACCTTTTGAGCCACCAACATTACAAGCCAACCCACAGTTGTCATAAAAATAACCCTCTCGAGTCCAACACAGAAATCCAGGAAACCATTTATTAAAATTAGCTACATATGCTTGCATTTGCAACAAGTATCTATTCAAATCAAGAGCTAGTCACATTTGTCCACTGTCTTCCAAACTAGTACACATGTCAATACCTAGTTAGAGTTACATAGAACATTTCCAGCCCATGATTACAGTTCATCAGACAGTTTCTTCTAACCACCAGGGCGCGCAATATTAGAGACAATAGAGAACGCTTAGTCCTCTGCTTGGACATACGTGGACTCCATTCTCAGCTGTGACATTTTACTCTTTGTTTATTTGTAGTACTAGCTTACGTTTTGACATAAAACAAATTTTTTAAAGCTCAATAAAAATAACTAGTGCTAAATTATCCCCTATTGATTAGCATGATGCAGATATTTGTAATTACGATTTATTCAATCTTTTGGAAAAAACGCTCATTAATGGCACTTATAGAATTCGGATGAATCAATCAAAGCACACACGAGAGACACTAAGAACATGGTCATTCACAGTACAACAAGAAATTAGTAAAACATTCCCAAAGGAAGATATCCTTTGGATTATAAAAAGAAACTATTTGTTCTATACTAAATTTTAAAAAAGCATAACTTAACATATCTGTAAGCATGACTAAACAGCCGTTTTATCAGATTCAATGTCCATAATATATCCATTTTCAGGAGGTCCTGTTCTGCTTGCATATAGGGATTCACTTGGTGCAGTGTACCAGCACATCCACCAGAGGGCGTGAGTGTATCACAGAACTGTATTCAATTTATTGGCCCAAAACAACTACTCTTTTTAACCAATAATGAGAAAAGAACATCTACAGTATATCTGTAAGAACAGAGGAAAGAACATTTCTGTTTTAAAATTAAACAAGAATTACCAAGATTTTGGAACAACTTTTATCCTATTAAAAGCGCATGCAAAACCATGGTCCGGTTGTTTTGCATTAGTTGCATATGAAAAGTTAGGGTAATGGTTCAAGTCAGAGAAAACAGACTCAGACTGTATAACTCCAAGCCCTATGCCTTTGTTTCTCAAATGTGTAAAAATACTACTTCTAACATTAGCACGAGCACGGGAATAGTAGTTAAATGCGCAAACCTAGAACCTTTGAGATTGTTGGATCCCATGGCGCGTTTATAAGTCCACCTGAGAGGCTATGACGGGCTAGTGGGTGTAGTCAGTGGGACCGGGGCACCGGGTGCAGCAGGGTCATGTGCTCTGCGCCGTTGAAAGGCAGCTGTTGGGTGCCGTAGTGGTGCACAACCTCAGGGATGCTGGCAAACACACAGCTGCTCTGGTCCAAGGTGTAGCCATTCTCCTTGGTTTGAGCCACAATTATATGCACGCAGCCCTGGCTTGTCCTAAAGGAGCAGGGAGAGAGAGGGTTGTTCAAAAAATTTAAGGGATTAAGGGAACACCTTCATATTCACATTCACATTGCACAAAAAATCACATTGATTAAAATAGTATTTTTTTGTGTGAAAGTGGTGATCAGGTGGTAAGCCGTGGGGGATCGAGATGTGATTACCTTGATTAAGAAAATGGCCTAACTGCTTAATACAATCTGCATGTGCACTACAAGTATGCTACATAAGCACTCCAGCATTAGGGAGGGCCTTGGAACAACGCGCATGTTTAGAACGAGGCCGGCTCCAGGAAACTCACTTGAGGGCGATTGAGTACTTGCTGGTTCCTGATTCGCTGTTCCTAACCAGGAAGCTGGCCTCTCTGCAGGACTGCAGTTGAAACTCTGCCTCTTGGCGGGTCACACATCCATGGTACCAGCTGAGGAAAAAAGGAGGAACAACAGGGATTTCAAGTATTTAAAGGTATACCAACTATTTACTGAAGTTACAATAATAAGATAACATCATATCCACGACTCAATTGCAGACCTCTCTTCAGAGCAGTTTGCAACCATACTATAAATCTCTTTCCCTCACTTTTGTTTCTCTAGGGGTAGGGTCGGGTCTATGTGGCAGCCCTCCACCTCGGGGTTTTGACTGGGGCTGGAAGAGGCCGACAGTGTGGGGGAGGACTTTAGGATCTTTTGGCTCCAGCTCTTCTGCCTCAGGTGCTGGTGTTGTGGGCCGGCTGCCGGAGGCTGCTGCGGCTGCCGTGTCAGAGTGAGGTGGGGAGACTCCTCCTTGGTCGGCGAGGGGCGGTCGGGGCTGTCAAACTGGGCTTGAAAGGAAAAAGATTCAGTGCTTTGTTTTTACAAAATGTTTTTTAAAATGTTCGATTTTTTTATATATAAGTTAAACGTCAAAGGTTTTCTTTTTCACATGAACATGAATATGCTTCACGTTTCTGAAACAACTCAAGGTGCAGCGTAGTAGACACTGAGAGGAAAAGAGGCAGAGTATGGGTGACATAAATGTTCACTTCACTAGAGCAACCAAAGTCTCAGGTGTGAAATAAATGCCATCGTCAAGTGTTGCTCACACTCAGTGGTTCAATGCTAGCTCTCCTCCTCCCGCCATGACGGTCCTACCTGAGAGAGTCCTGACGATCTGCTCCTTCTTCCACTCCCAGGGCAGCTCGTACTCAGCCAAGGGGCGGGGGTCCAGATCTGGCCGGGCAACAGGAGTCTTTGCAGTCTCACTGTCGCCACTCCCCTCGTATGGGACGTCATAGATCTGGGGGGGTGGAGGGGCGGATCGTCCCTCCTCCAATATCCCCTCGCCCCCCTCCAGCAGGACACACATCTTGAGCAGGTCCTTGGAGCCCCTCCGTCTAATCTCTAGAAGGATTGAGTGGGAACCGAGAGCTGTCAGCAATCAAGTAATGGCTTTTTCACACTTCAAAAAGCCAACTGAACCAAAATAGACTGCTGCTTATATTGAAAAAGAGGCTGGAAATATGAAGCGTAGGCAGGAATTATTCGTGATCATAATTGTAAATGTAAAATGCTGCATACAACTACCAGTAAAGATTATTTCATTTATAACCATTAATATACCAATGTAGTGTCTGAGACTCAAATACACCTAGGGGCTGGTATAATTGCAAAATGTATATATTTGAGCGAAACTGATTGGTATATAATGCACTAATAGCTAAATATCTATTCAATCAAATTGAGATGTCAACTTATCACTGCCTTGAACTGGTTGGACAGATTCCAGTAATAATAATACATAAGACATAATGCACTTTTCAAGTCAGTTTCTATACAGACAAAGCCCCTGAAACAATAAGCTGACCAAGAACCGCCCAATGATAGCATTGGGTGGAAAATCATGTCCTTCCTCATGTCGACAATATAGTCAACTTCATGGTGTAAAACGCTATATGACTTGAACTAGTTATTCACAGCACAAGTTAGGATTTCCAAAAGAGGAGAGACTTAAACTGATAAATGCCACTCTACAAGAGTGCAACAAACTATTGTCGGATTCCCAGCAGGCCATTGTGTTACCCCTTGGGTTCAAACAATGGAGTGACAGAATGAAAGGTCAGGACAGCAGGTGATTGGTCAACAGATAGGTTATCTTCCTGGATGCTGGGAGGTTATGAGAAATGGTTTGACGTGCCCATGTAGGGGGCCCTCAGGGGCTCTGTCTTTGTAGGGGTCAAAAAGGACCAAAACTCCTTTTATGGAGAATAGTACCAGGAAACAGATACAGGAAAAAGGAAGTAAAGACAGGAAACTGCGCCCATTGTCCTAAGCACAACACAGTTGCTGTGCAATACATTTGGGTACAGCACAAAGGGAGCAACTTTACGTTCTATTTGATCAGTGTAGCTAGACTAAAAATGGCAGACCATTCCTTCTCACATAAAGAACGCAAACAGCCAACGTGGAATACATGAAACAAGACAACTCATTTGATACAAATCCCAGACCAAGCATTGCATACATACACCCAACTCCATTGGCCAGCAGGACACCTTGACTCAAAATCTACACAGAGGCACTTCCCATTCCATATGCAGACATATGGCAAAAGAATATCCTCCCATTGCAAGTCCTTACCTGTTATCATCTGCTGTGCATCGTAAGGTTCCATGTATCCGTCGTTCTCGTCCTCCCTCTCTGCCTCCCGCTGCTCCCTGGTCTTCTGGGCATCAAAGGGATCAGCGTAGTCTTCAAGAATGATCACCTGAGCCCAGAAAAATGGAGAGTAGCCCATTCAAAAATCAAGTCAAACCAAAGGGAAACTATACTATAGTCAAACAATACCAATGTTATGTGTCCACAAATAAAACAGGTCCTGCGCATCTTTTAAATATAAAGCATAAGTCCATGAGACAATAATAAATTGCATACATTTAAAGTCTTTTGTAAGGGAAGGATCACTGTGGCTTGTCTCCAATTGTGTAAAAATACCATCAAGTCACATATATTTGAAAGAAGCCTATGCTCCACCGTGGCTCTTACACTTGCGTTAGCAGTTAATTTGTGCCTGTGACATCTCCGACCACAGGGGCCGACACACAATGTGATAAAATTTTCTGCACAAAGTCCTCTTCCATGAGCAAGTGATTGGCTCGCAGTTGTGCTTTGCTAAATGTTTCAAACAGTATGACCAAGAGGAGCAGGGGATTCACCTGTCTGAAACATAACACTCTCACATCTTATGGCAAATAAGAGGAAGGCCTCTTTTATCTGTCTTTTTTTTCACACCGACTTGCCACACCATCTATCTAGCTCCTTCTGGCCTTTTCAAAGCCAGAACCAGAGGGGAATACGAATAGTGTCGGGTGACACAAAGGTTTTTATAACATGATAGCCTTCATTGGGAGAGTGTGGGTGGAGGCGGGGGTTTGAATCGAGATAAAAGGGGAGATAAATACATTGGAGGTGAGAAAGGGGAAATAGTAGGCCAAAGAGAGCCTACAAGGGGAAGGGGGATAGGGGGAAGGGGATATGGGTGCGTGTGATATATGCTAGTCTGATCATGACTTTGTGTTCACGGGTGAGAATGGATGGGTGAGGATGGGGGGACCGGTTTGAGAGGACGGCAAAGAAAGAGCAACAGACAGGAAGGGCTGGATACAATGAGAGGGAGAGACAAAGGGGAGGGGGGAAACTGAAACAATAATATCTGCTTTCGCAGCTTGGACAGTTCATGTGCTCGTCAGTGTTAACACTATGTTGATGACACCTCCTGTTGCCTCTTGATTATCTGTTGTAGTTTGTTTGACACTGAAATAAGTGCATAATTTGAACCAAGTCTAATATATTGTACTGTAGCCTACTATATTATACAATCATGTAATTATCAAAATATACAATATTCATATGAATTAACTGTTTATAATTTCACACATCGGCCGCTCAGGTTCACTAATGATGAGGAGACATGCCTAACAGAGATAATCATTATGAAAAGCCTCAATGCTTACAAGGTATAGGATATAATAGGTAATGAGTAAATTGGGTTGAAGTTATTTTATCAACATCATAAAGGTTTGATTGATTTTATGTGACATGTTCCGGCCTATACTGTAGTGTGAACCCTAAAACCAACAGGGAGTGATCAAACCCTGATCCTAATAAAGCAAAGACAAATAGTAATACCGTTGTAGAAGTATGTCAACTTACTGGATCAGCTTTGCATTGGGCCTGTGCTTTCTGTACCTCGGGTACAACTGGGCTGCTGGTACCGCTGTTGAAGTTGGGGCTCTTGTCTTGTTTGTCCACTTTGATTAACCGACTGATAAAGGCATTGGCAGATCCAGAGCTTTTGAGTGGTTTATGTTCTTCAAGTCCAGTCTCTACCTTGGAATTTTTGCGACTTTTCCCTGGAATAAGGCTATCCCAAACTTTTCCATCCTTTAGTGATCCCGTGCCATTTCTGCTCAATTCGATGGCAGAATTCTTTCGATTTCTACCTGGCAGAATGGAGCCTACACTTACACCTCCTCCACCGCCACTATCCACACCGGAATTTTTGCGTTGAATCACCTTGGAGCCGAAGGTTGGATTTGATTTGGTGCCAATTCCAGTTAACGACGTGTTTTTGGCTTTTGATTGGGATCCTGACTCTGAGGCTGAGCGCATCCTGTCGGTACCATGCTTCAAATTAATGGGAAACTCTTTGAACCACTTAGCCATTGCGACTGCGAAAACCTCTCCTTTTCAATGCCACCTTGCAGAGCCATATAATACACTGCCCCAGAGACGCACCTTTAGAAGTCACACTGGGCCAGCCTGTCAAAAGACTTCCGTTGCTTTATCCCAGGGTTCTTTCAGATTGTTTGTGGTCTACGTAAGGATGGGCTTAACTTCTAAAAACAAAAATTACTTTGATCTTTATAAAAAATACTTAGCAAAAGGTAATTGTCTTGATGAGTTCAAATCAATTAATGATATAGAATGATACAGACAAGTATACATTTGATCACAGTTGATTAGCAACGTGCCTGTGTCTAAATTGAATTAATTCCGAATTGGCCTTGTCACTTGTAAAGAAAGATGCAAATATGCCCCTACTTTTTTGTGGCTTTCTTCAGGTCTTTCCACTGCCATTTGACTAAAAATGTATTCCCGTTGCCTATAAAGATGCTTTTTGAGTGGGAAGACTCAAAAGAATCTAAAGTTGGTTTGCACCAGTTAAGAAGTCCCATTCCTAGAGTTTCCCGTCTTCACAACCGATTCACTAATATTGTTCCTGACCGCGCCGCACTCAGATTTGGGAGGGTGTGGGCATGATCTGAGGACAGAAACGCGAGGGGCGGTGATATAGATTATAATGGGAGACCTGCCCCGGTTGGTGTAAATTTAATATAGCTTTTAACCGTTGCTATATTACTTACTTTAATATTGATTATCATTCATGTCAAACAACAATTAGGCTATGCCTTTTTATAAATGTGTAGCCTACACCCCTTTAGGCCTTGGTGGACCTTTAGGAAGATGGATATCTTGATGTACATCGGAAAGCTTAACAGAAAGCAGACAACTATAATTCATGCGTGACGCTTTATTTATTTATTTTATAAAAATAAAAAAAATTCATGGCTAATTGATGTTCATCCTGATCGGTTTGGAGCAGTGTTTGAAAGTGGTTGATCCTGGACTGCTCCATTTTTGTCAATTAAAGGTGTGCCTTATTTAACAATAAAACTTGATTTACAATGTCTAAAATATTTTTAAAAATATAAAAATTATCACTCAAAATTATTTTAAACAAGTAATTATTGAAATAGATAGGATTTTTTGTATTTATTTAGTTTACGGCATCCCTAGTTTCTCTTTCCAGTTGGTACATGCCTTGGTGAGCTTTGCCTGAATGCCTGTCCCTCTTTGTCCAGCGGCGACAGTAGGCCGTGATTAATATTACACAATTTGTGTTTAATATCAATTATAATTTAATGGTGTGTTGCAACGTAAAGTAAAAGAAGTGTGCGGACTGGTTCATCGGCAATGACACCTCAAAAGGGTTCATTTTAACGGACTACAGAGCAAGCAGCGGAGAAAGGGTATAACGCTAGTTTGCTTCCAAGACAACCCAAGCTGGCTAGTTAGCAACCCAGCTAGCTAGCTAGCTTAACAGTTAGCTAGCTAGCTTCACGGTTAACTTTGGCCAGCTAACGTTACCAAAAAACGCAGCCAAGCTAGCTAACTATAATTAGTCAGTGTAGCGTTAGCAATAGCAGCTAAATGTATGTTTAAACCGTATACATGTTTCATTAAGAGTGTGTGTCAATTGTTGCAAAAGACTTAACGGTTAAGCTAATTTGATGCTTGCTACCTAATCATTAGGCTAATGTCGTTATTATTAAATTGAAATTAGCTGGCCAGCCATGTTGGGTAACGTGGATAGAGCTACATGACATTAGTTTAGCCAAACTAATGTTAACCATTAGCTGAATAGCTGCACATCTGTAAATCGTGATCATTTTTAGTGGCCAACAAGCTATGCAGTCAGACATTTTAAATTACCCTTTTACCCAGAAGTAAGAATGGTCTCTAGTGAGACGTGGTTGCTTAGCAGTCTTTGAAACAAGTTTGTTGACCAAATCCCGGCGTGACAGACTGCGTGGCGTTTGATTTTCAGCTGTGCCGACCAATGCTTGGGACATAACCAGTCACTAAGTGCTAACTGTAGCCTGGTTATGTTGTTACAGTAACCGCTTGCCATTGAATCACCCAGGGTGAACCCCCAAGAAGTCCTCAAGATTTCGTCATTTTTTTATTTTTTCTTGCACATGAACGGTGATATGGCACCGCACCGACAGTCATTTTAATGGCTGCCGAATCGGGGAGAATACTGGCGGGACAAGGTCAAGGAAAGCGAGGCAAAGGTAGGCATCAGTTCATCCATGTCCGTATCAAGTCGGAACCATCCATTACTGGCCTTCACATAGGCTGCTGGCAAACCCTCGCTCCCCCATGTGTACACTTTACGACCTGTCTTTGGTGCCTGTTTTTCACAGTGGATCTATCGTGGGCTCATCTCTTTCTTGTTATCACTGTGCCTCCAACTCCGTTTCTACGTTCACATGTCTTGTCTCCTCCTGTCTCCCTCATTGACCTTACCTCCTCCTGCCTCTGTTTATGGTCCCATCAACCAGTATCCCCTGGTTCATTTGGTTTCGCTTGGGTCATTTTGCCGTCCAACCTATTCCATGACTGGTGGTGGTAGCTCCTGGATGTTCTGCATCTTGTCCCCATGGCAGTCAATCAGACTGTATCACCGTTCCATCGCTGAATCCATTTCAATTACAGGACTGTTAAGAGATATTCCAAGACTAGATCAAAGCTGCCCTACTCTGTCACAAAGGGCCATTGGTTCAGGTGGCCGTTAGTCATCCTTAAAACCAAACATAATAAATGATGGGCACGGGTTTATTTTTTTAATTACTATGTATGCCTTTTTGTTTCTTTCCCCCATGTTCACTCTTTTGTTTTAGGTTCACAAATGAAGAGCCCAGAGAAAAAAAAGAGGAAATCCAACACTCAGGTGAGGACTCTGAACACATTCCTATATGATGTCAACATGTACTCCATATTTGGCATGGCCGTCTACCTAAAAGGAAGAATCAATTTCATTTGAATATTTCTATGGTTTTTATCAAAGGCCTCATACAGTGTTACAATTTAAAAAAAAACATATTTTTCTATCTCAGGCAGCGGGGTTCTCACACCTTTCTGAGTTTGCTCCTCCTCCCACCCCCATGGTGGATCACCTGGTGGCTTCTAACCCCTTTGACGATGACTTTGGACCACCAAGCCGTGCTGTTGGTCCAGGAGGAGGTCCATTCCTGCCCAGCCCTGGGGCAGGCGGAGGAGGTAGTTATGGGGGTGGCGGAAGAATGGGTGGCGGTATGGGCTTCATGGGAGGGCCAGGGGGAGGTCCACAAGGACGAAGACCACCTTTCGGGCCGCCTCCACCCAATGCAGGACCACACCACCAGTTGGGCTTTGGAGGAATGCCAGGCTTCGGGGGTGGGGGTGGAGGAGGTGGTGGAGGAGGGGGAGGTGGGGGTTTCCCCCCTGGAGGTCCATCACAATTTAACATGCCCCCCAACTTTAGTCCACCCATGCACCCTGGCCCCGGGTTCAACCCTATGCTGTCACCTGGTGGCATGGGCGGTCCTGGGGGAGGAGGGGCACCACACCCCCGATTTGGGATGCCCCCCCAGCAGCAGCATGGGCAGGGTGGGCATCCCTTCAACAGCCCGTCCTTACCCGGTGGTGGAGGTCCCAGAGGCCCCCCTCATGGCCCCATGAACCCCATGGGAGGAATTCCTTCTGGGATGAACATGATGGGTGGCATGGGAGGTGGCCCTGGAAGCAACATGGGAGGGCTTCCAAATATGCCCCCCCAAGGACAATTCCCTCCCAACCAAGATGGCCCCTATCCTGGCCCCAGCCCTCCAGGACCAGGGAACGAAGAGGTGAAGAACTTTGGCCCTGGAGGACCTCAGCCTGGACCTCCTCAACAGCAACAGCAGCAGCAGCAGCAGCAGCAACAGCCTAATATGAATCCCAACGGTCCCCCCCCTAGTAACAGTTCCACAGGGCCACCTACCA
The DNA here is from genome assembly GCA_036023535.2 of Galaxias brevipinnis. Classification (NCBI taxonomy): domain Eukaryota; kingdom Metazoa; phylum Chordata; class Actinopteri; order Galaxiiformes; family Galaxiidae; genus Galaxias; species Galaxias brevipinnis. The sequence goes on along the minus strand of JAVQIZ010217613.1, from coordinate 54,779 downwards.
ACACTGGGCCCCCTCAGCCTGGAGGTGGAGGCTTTCCGGGACATCCGGATGTTCAGCAGGCAAACCCAAACACATCAGGCCAGCCACCCTCTGGGCCGCCTCAGTCTAACCCTAACTCCTCCCCTACGGGCCCCCTGAATGGCTCCCAGCCCCAGCACCTACCCCCCAACCAGCTCCAGCAGCCGCCCAACTCAGCCAACGCCCCCAACTCAAACAACCAGGCCCAACAGCAGGTCACTCCACCCAACTCTGCCCCTGGGCCCACCCCTTACAACCAGCAGAACAGCACCCCTGGTGGTGGAGGTCCCATGCCAAATGCACCCCCCAACTCTGCCCAGAACAACATGACCAACAACAGTGGGGGCAACACCCCTGGCAGCAACCCCAACCCCCCATCCAACTCCACCTCCACCCCCAACACACAGTCTCCGCTTGCCCAAGGCCCTGCCGCTCCATCCACTGGCCCTGGCTCCGGCCCTGGGAAACTAGGGGGCCCAGGTATGGTGTTCCCGTGTGGCTCCTGCCTGTCAGAGGTGCATGACGACCAGGATGCCATCCTGTGTGAGGCATCCTGCCAGCGCTGGTTCCACCGCGACTGCACAGGTTTAACTGAGCCGGCCTATGGGTTTCTGACCCGCGAGAGCTCAGCTGTTTGGGCCTGCGACTTCTGCCTCAAGACCAAGGAGATCCAGGCAGTGTATGTCCGTCAAGGTATGGGTCAGCTTGTTGCAGCCAATGAGGGTTGAGGAAGGTTCAGGTGGAGGAGCAGCTGGCCAGTGGAAGGTACCTGGGGATTGGAGATTCAGAGAAACATTAGCTGCCCTGATCTATTCGAGAGGGCTTTTGTGTGTTATGTTCAATACCCGCCGGACTTTCTCTTTACAAACCCTTTACCTTCCTTTACCGAAACTCATGCTTATAAATAGCACTTTTATTGACTCCTTGACTGAGCAATCAAGTATCCCCCTTGTGAGTCAATTTGTGACGAATGTTTAACCCCACCACCCGCCAACCATCCATTCTGCCGACCAGCAAAGCACTGACGCCAACACACTACCTCACATTTTGTGACTGATCGGCTAAAACGTTTCCCCTCTGACCAACTGGCCCTGATTAACTCACCCTAGACCAGTTGTGTGATGGCATCATTCTCGCTTTCTCTTTTTCATAAACATACAGAAACTCCTATCTGTCTCTGCCATCGTTTCAGACCCAGTGCAGATTAATCTAAAGGAGAGCCTGGCCCATGTTTCTTCATGTACCAGGCTTTTTACTCCCACTTTAGAGGGAAGATATTGCTACAAAACTCTGTAAATACAAGTTGGAACATTGAGTCCAAACATGCCTATGTCCATTGTGGCAGTGCTGGAGAGTCAACCAATGAACAAAATGGATATTAAATGTAATGTATCTGGGTTCTGTTAATGGGGAGTGGTTTTTATACATTAAATCAACTGTTTTTATATATATTTTGCTGTAAACAAGTTGTGACATCAGTGCTTTTCGGTGGTGTTGGTATAGCAAGTAGTGACATCATGTCATCCAATATGTGTAGTCTTTTGGGGATGCATGTGAACCAATGCAGTAACTTGTCCAATCTGTTTGTTTGTATTTGGTCTCCACTAGAGGCCTTGAAGTAGACCAAATAACTAAGAGCAAAACATAATATCAATTCTTCATATTTTCTGTCATGACAAAAGGTATTTAGTTCTTTTTTTTCTTTAAATGTCCAAGTTGCCTTTTTCTCAGATGTTTTCTTTTTTGTACTGACATGTGTGCCGTTAAATGTTCTATTCTGTCACCCTCTGGTGGTAACGATGAACCAGTTTCACACAGGGTGGGATGGGGAAGGTACTGAACTCTAAAGTAAATAGATCTGTTTTTTTTTACTTGTCCTTGTCGATAATTGTCATATTAAACATGGGGTTTTGTGAAACCTACTGAAATATAAATGCAAACATGGTCTTTTTACCTTAGGTCAATAATTAAAATGAATTATTTTCCATGATAAAGCTATAGTCAAACCAAAATGGTACACCATTTCTTCCTCCTTGTAATGTCAAATTGAACTAAAATTGAGCATAAGGGGAGGGAAATGTATTTGTGTACATTTTATACACACAATTTAAAGAGCGGTACATAAGGCAAGCAGTCATATACAATGCTATGAATCAAATAAATAACAATCATAAGACCTATAAAATTGCAGAGGATACAATTATAACACAATTCAGAAAAAAGGCTATAAAAACAGAATTGGTTTCTAAATAGGTGTAAAAGTAGTCGGGCATGGAGAGAGTATCAGATATTCTCGAAGTTCGTTCTAACTGGTTGATGCACAGTAGCTAGTAGTTGCTTGATCTTTTTTTTCTACCTGAGAACGATTAGCCGACCTGTAACAGATGAACTGAGAGGTCTTGAATGTTCATATTGTGTTTGCATGTCAAGTCATGTATTTGAACCCCAGAGTATTTAGTTATTTGTAGGTCAGCAATAGTCTTTGAGCCAGTGTAGTGATCTGAGAATTTATGATGTTTTCAAATTGTTTTTGATCTTTAGCCGCAATATTCTGAACGAGCTTCAATTGTCCAACATACTTCTAATGGATCATGGTCTAAACAATTTGTGATCATTTTAATCCCTATGGTATGCAGTTATCTCGTCTGATTACGTGAAAAGTAGATCGATTTTCTGACAAACTAATTCATTGACTATATATACAGCGGTCAGAGGCTGCGCAAATAATGGGAAGTACCTTCAAGCGAGACATTCAAAATATAATTTGCACCTCTTTCTAAAGTATTGTATTAATATTTGATTTGTATTACCTATTGCCTCTGCCCCCTGCCGTTAGGAGTGAAAAAGGAGAAGACATCAGAAAGGTACCGCCCACCTTCATATTGTCCACCAATTGTTGTCCTCAAGCGGGACGGGGGTTGCCCGATGTGCTGGCAACAGGTTGCTTTAGTAGCGAAGAATTGGGAAGCGTCAATTTTATGTATTTCTTTTTGTGAATACTACTAGCAACTCGGAAATTAATGACCGAACGACACTTGTGACGGGTAGCCTAAACCATATCGTCAGGGTCGGACTCAGCTTACAGGTACCATATGCATAAGCCTTTTATCTTGATCATTGTATCCATATTGATAAATTGCCATGCTTAACATCATAAACCGTAGAATATACTAGGTGCATTATGCGCTGACAGCAAATTGCTGAACAAGCGAAATTTAAATTTGTATAAACAGACGGAACACCTGTGGCTTTGTGGTGCGTTGGCTGACACCTGACTATGCTCATCTTTTCTTCCATAAGGCTCACAATACCCTGTAGGCGACTCGATGAAAAATGATTCGCTGTTTGTTTCATTCAAGGCCCATCTTATTGACAATAATGCACCACAGTCGATTGTGTGAGCCCGGAGTAATAAAAAATAAATCCCATGTATGCGGGAGAAGATCGCTTTATGTGGCACGCGACGTGTTTACGAATATTTTATTGTATGGTCAGTGTTGTTGCTACATTTGCGCCGCATTTTTTCCACGTTATTACCCCTTCACTCGTGGTCTGCTACCTTCTGTAAACAACTCGGTTTCGTCTTAAACCGATACTGACTGACCGGCTGGGTGGGTGTGACGCAATTAATTTGGTCAGGTGTGCCAGGTGCATTTTTCTGCTTTATTGACACATTGCTAAATTTAAAAATGTTCGGCCAGAACGGTGCATAATATATTTGACCACAACACGGTAACGTATTGTACTGCTAACAAACATCCTCAATCTAGCGAAACAGTCATGTAAGACAAAACCAGCGTTATTGTTTATTGATTTGCTTGGCTTTTCCAGTGTTCAGATATACACTTTGCGTAGATGCTGATCTCTTGTTTGGCTCTATTATTCCCAATTTGAATTAAAACATCTGTATAGGGAAGTCAAGTTGTTTCTACAATCCAGATATGCAATCAGTTCTAGGCTAATCAACCTACTGTGTCGAATAGTTATGTCGTAATGGGGTTATTCACCCATCTCATAGAAGCAGAGTAACAGTGATTGGGATCCATTCATTCAAGTAAGTCTACTTAGTAAGAGTGTTTGTGAAAATAACTAAAAACCCTTGTGAAAATAGTCTTTGTGTATCACATGGAAACTGTTGAATTTCTTTAGTACATGACCTGCCCTCTCCGATAAAACCACGATCACATCTGTAGATAGCTTGAAGCATCTTTAAACCATGGCATTCACCGACCTGAGATATAGCATAGCCTTAAAACATAATATGCCAAACGTGAGGTATTGTTTTCCATCTTCTAGTTTAGTAATATAAACCATTTCCTTTTTTTGTCAATGCGCCTATGGCCTAAGACTCCTCCTTTTAGCTCCTTGTTCATGATTGTGTAAGTAATCTTGGCCTGTAACGTCACCTTTACCTAGTTTGTTTGTGTAAGACAAATCTCAAATAGATTTCTCAGCATTGAAAGCATGCAACGTGGCTACTGATAAATAATCATCCAAGTAGATGTGTGTTAGAGAGGAAGGATGAGAGAAAGTGGCAGAAAGAGTAATGAGAGAAGAATATTTTCGTGAAGGAGTGGGGAGAATAAAGAGGGATGGCAGACGGTCTTGTTTGGTGACATTCCTCTCTATCTCTCTCCATCTGTTGACACAGCCATTCCTTGTGAAAAGAAGGATTGCCTAAAACCAAGAGTATAAGAAGAGGGTTCCTATATTCTGTTTAATCTGTAGGAAATGTCTTGCATGACATATTGTGACGTTTTTTATTATCTGGCTAATGCTAATCATTTTGAATAACCAACATTATTCTGGGGACTTGTCTATACAATGACCAGAATAATGGAGTAATTTGGCTACATACTGAGTAAGATTACTCTGTTCTTTAGTATCCTTATGTAGCTTGAAGAAACATTGCCTCACCGCATAATAATAACCATTATTCAGCACAGTCTCCCTTTGATCAAAACCTCTTCTATTCATGCATTAGATGCCCCAATTCTCCAGTTGCACGACAGCTCATAATCCGTGCATTAATCCCAATGCAAACCACGCGGTACTTTTAGTTTAAAAGGGAATGTCTGGAATTCTGAGAATGCTTTTGGGAAAGACAAAGGCTGACTTTGACAGGGTAATCTAAGCTAATGGCTGGTTAAGGAGATGGCTGCTACAGTGTAACCTAGTAGGCAGTTAGAGTGGGTTATTGATTAACCACCCACATTTACCAGTTCATTAAAGTCAGTCTAGTTAGCCAGGTGGTCAAGTCTCTGTTGGAGGAGCTACTGTGTGTGAGAGGAAGAGCTAGAGAGAGAGAGATTTGTGTAATGATGTAGTAATGTGGAGTTGGTTTTATTGTCCTTGTGGAATGGACATGGAGAACCGTAGCATGTGTTGGACCGGATTCTCTCTTTCACTAATAAGCATTGGCTAAGAAGGTGAAAACACAATTGTGCATTTAGTTACCATTTATTGACTTTCACAAGTCCATATAAAAAAATTAATAAAAATCTGTTCTCTCAAGCTTCCCAAAATATGTGAACAGGTCTCTGTGTGTACGTGTGAAAATATAGAACTCAAAGCAAACACTGATGCCACCTGAGTAGATTTGACTGTGGAATCTGGAGAGAGCACAGGGACGATAGCTGGGTGGAGGTTGAAGAGAAGGGGCCCAGGCATAACAGTTGTTCCTAGAGTTTCATGGTCCACGGGACCAACACAATAGGAGTATCTATCCACCTTTCAGTGCGCTCCTGGTCAGGCTCACTTCCATGGGAAGAGGTTGACGTTTTCTATGCTCTGCTCCACAAGCTAAATTGTAGGTCTGTATGCAATAAATTGAAGGTCTATATGCTCCAGGATTTATTTTTTTTTTAAATAATCGGAGTACTTGATGGTAGATAGGTAAAATATTGGGTCAAATTGATAACCTTCAGTTTGCGGTATTGACTGAAGTCAGAGAGTGTTATTTTTTACTTAAAGGGAAGTTTCAAGTTATTTGAAGAGAATATGAGTAGAAACGTTTTGGTTTGTGAATAATAATCTTTGAACAAAACAATTAGTCTGCACCCATCAACATTTCTTCCTTTCTCTTACCATGGTAAACACTCACAGTTTCTGTTTTCTTACCTATTTGTGTGATGTTGTGAAGTTCAGAATCAGAATCAGAAATCCTTTATTCGTCTCACAGCAGAGAAATTTACATTTAGTTTAGGCTGGCCTTAAAAGAAGTTTATAAGTACCTGCATGTTTGAGATAAAATGAATAGAGCCGTTAGGTGAGATCAGTGAGAGAAAAAGATTTAGGCACGTTTTTCAGGAATCAAGCATTGCATATTTATATTTGTAGCAATCTATGTACTCAGAATGATGCATTGTGACTTTAAGACTTTCCCTCAATAATGATCATATGCAAAACCTGGTAGCAGTAGGAAAACAGTGTCAAGTCAAAACTTTGCAGAGCTACACGCTCAACTTCTAACAACTTCCCTTTCCGTAGGTTCACCTTGTGTTGTACCTGTGGGATAAAGAGAGTGAGTGCCAGTGGGGCTGAGAAAATGAGTAATTGTGTTAGTCAGTCGTTGTTCCTGTTGTGCCCTGTTTTTCCGTCTGACCTGATTTGAATTTCTTTCCTGTCGTTCACTTTTCAGGTGTCCAATCAAATCCAACGAGGAAGGAAGTGACCATGAGTGCACTTTCGCCAGAGAAGAAGCCTCCTGTGGACTACGGCGTGCAGATCCGCTTCATCAAAGATCTCCATGACACTGGCGGAGGCTATACAGACAAGGCCCGTGGAACCAGCAGTAGCGCTACTCCCCCCTCCAACAAGTACGGGGTGGCCATACGGGTGCAGGGCATCTCAGGCCAGCCTTACGTAGTGCTAAAGGACGGGGAGAAGGGGGACTCCTATGGGGTCCAGCTGAAGACCCAAAGCCAGCCAGCTACGCCTGGCTCAGGGCCCCCCTCGCCATACAACAACCTCTCTAAAAGCAGCAGAGAACTGGCCAACTTTCCCAACCCGTACACCTCTGGTGGGCCTAAAGCCAGCTCTCCGGTGTCCACTCCGGAAGACGATGGGGCGGAAGTGTTTGGAAGCCCGTTTAAGAGACCTCCTGGGGACGGGCAGGCAGGGAGCCAGGGGGAGGGTGAGGGCGGGACTGGCACTGACAGACAGGTGGAGAAGGGAAAGGTGGAGCCAAGATCCAAAGCAGCAACCAATGGGGTGGAGAAAAAGGAGAGAGAATGGACCAATGGGGAAGGGTTTAATGAGGCAGGGCTGAAACCGATTGGTCTGAATGGGGTGGGATCCATGGGGCTGAAACAGAATCAGGTAGGGTTTACTGGGTCGCTAGGCCGACACAGCGGGAAGAAGTTCCTTCAAGATTTAGACAGTTTTCCGGAGGTCCCTCCTTCCTTTTTAACGGAGGAGGAGTCTCTTCCTGACATCGACACTAACTCCTTAGCACCCATAAACAAGCTCATCAGCAAGTTCAACAGTGGCTCCCCGGCTGACGGTGGCGCACAGACCCGGGGCCGCTCCGGGGCCAGGCAGCGGCTCCGCTTCGAAGAGCGCCGGCGTTCGAGGAGTCTCGACGCCCGCAAAGACACCCGTCCCGATGTCTCCCCCCCTCCTCCACCCTCGCCCACTCCGAACCCCTACGCCTCTCCGCTCGCCTCCTCCTCCACATCATCAGCCCCGCCCCACGGCAGCCTGGGAAGGAGCTCTGCTTCCGTTGCCAAAGTGACGGCACTACCTGCCCCGGAGCCGAGCTTTGCCAAGTCACAAGGGAAGGCTGTTTCTAAGGACACATATCCAGCCCTACCACCAAAGAAGGCCGTAAGTCACCTTCTGCCAAGTTCATATTTTTAGATGTTGAGCCACTGCTACAGTGCAGGAGTCTGTGTCGAATGACAATAACATAATGGGAAACCTAACTGTCACTAACTGAAGTGAGCTAGACTGTACTGATTTAGTTGGTGGACAAGATAGTTTTGGCCGGCACCATTTGTTGAGGTAGGTCAAGTTGAAATTGTAATTGAAGTTCTCTTACCATGCTTTACATTGCATCTCATTGAAGGTGATGCCTCCCCCTCTAAGAGAGCAAAAGAGCTTTAATGGAGATCATGCACAAACGAAACAAGCCCTTTACACCATTCCCAAAGAGGGGTAAGGAAGTCTGCAATCTTCAAAATGTTCACTGTAATTGTGTTACCATGTTTTGCAGTGCACCTTACAGATTAGTTATTGATTTTAGAGTCTTACAATTTACATTTGTGAACTGATCCATTTCTGTCACTCCATCAGGTCCATTGAGAAAGATGCAAACACCAAGGCGAAGGTCAGCCTTTCCTATGAGAAGACAATCTTAAAGGTACAGCTTAAAGTGTCATTGCCAAAACAATATCTCTGTCCCCTTGTATGTTACTCTGTGTTTAGTGTTAGGTTAGACTGCCAATGTAAGTTGTAGGTAGCTAGGCCAAACAGCACTGTTTTGTGAGTACAAATGACTGTACATCTGTTTCAGTAAATCTGTATCCATGGCACTCCTTTTGAAGCACCCAAAATCCCAGAGATTAATTTGTGGCATCACACTGACAATTTCTATGCGAGGTCTGTTTGGCACCATGCCTGCATTTCAATGCTGTTACCTTGTTACAATCGATCCAGCTCTCACAGTTTTTATTTTTGGCTGTGCCAGGCATTTGTTGACAGCAGCTTGTGTGGCCACACACATTTGCTATATTCTCAAAATATGTTTATGTATGTATAGCCAGACAGTAGCAGCGTGTGTCTAAAAGCCCCCTTGAATACGTCTGTGAGGCCCCCTTATGTAACCCGCTTTCCTGTGTTTATGACCACATTCTGCTTGTGAATCATCCGCCTTGTCTCCTGGCAACATTGCACCTGTGGAGGAAAGCTGATTAGGGGCTCGTGTATTAAAAGCTCCAGCGCGGGGCTAAATCAATAATTCAGTCAGCCTGGAACCCGGCACCGGTGCGGGGGCTGGCTTGGGTGACCTCGCTTGGCTTGGCTCTTCCTCTGTGGGGTCCTGTCACATCTCTGCGGTGTCCCCGGCCCCTGCAGGCCTTAGCGCAGCTCGTCGCTACCTTCATTGTGACTCTATCAAAGCAATGAGACTAGAATGGTCAAGTGGAGACTGTGCGGTGGTTTGGTCTACTTCGATACTGTAGTTGTATGATGCTATACATAATTATGTATAATATATGTATAATTAAATATAATGTGATTATTTTCTCCCATTATTAAGTACAGGGCGATGTCTAAAAGGCCTGAACTGCTTTTAAGTAACAAAAGCTTTGTATAAGGTCCTGAATATACTATGCCAGTGTGTTAGTTAACAGGCACACAGAGCTCTGGGAGGCTCAGTGGGGTTCGGTGATTAAATATTGTCAGTCTATACTAATGTAATGATGGCACGTTGGCAGAGTCTCCCATCTAGTTGCTTAAATAATGCTTAGGAGAGCAACTTTGCAAACAAGAGATATTGTTGAGATATCGTTAGAGCTCTAGTGATATGTGAGGTTGTTAGCAAAAGAATAGGGGCACCCGCAGAGAATATTGGTGCTGCAAACAGTTATGTATGAGTCTGCGCCCAAGCAGTGCTTCCCAGCATCTACTTCTCTTACTAGTGTCCTTGATAAAAGTTAATGACTACCTAGTGTAGCCTTGTGTTCCAGCGAGTGCTCTCGTGTTGACAGAAGGAATGTTCGCTCCTGTGCTAACTTTAAGCACCAGTGGGTTTGTCGTTCCCAGGCTAATGCAGAGTTCAGTGCTGTCTTTGGCCGAGGTTATTGGAGAACCTCGCGGCGAATTGTATGGAGTCACAGCCGTGTAATATTTCACTCCATGTGCGAGGGTGAACCTTAGCTGGTGTTTAGAGTTACATGATGATAAAACAGGTGGTCTGTATAGTGTGTGTGTTTGTGTGGTTTTGTCTTGTGTGTTACGGCCAGAGGAAATACCTGTTATCTTATTTGCATGAGATACATATAGTCAACTACATTAGGCCTATTGTAATACCATTGCAGGATATGACTCGGCACTGCCAATTGAACTGAAGTCAGTCTGTCTGTGTGTGTGTCTGTGTGTGTCTGTGTTTGTGTGTGTGTCTAATCTGTGTGTGCAAAATGTCTGTTGCGATATGTTTGTTGCTGCCATTGTGTCACCCAGACTGATTGTTGTGAGTCTGTCTGTCTGTCTGTCTGTCTGTCTGACTGTCTATTGGTTGTATGTACCTAATTGGCAAACAAAGTGCTTTGAGTCCAGAGAAAAGCACTAAAAACTAAATTAAACTTGCACAATAACTGGTTGTACTTGCACACTGCATCCACTGGCTTATCTATTACCTCCACCAACTGTCCACTGTCCAGTCCCTAACCAGCCCAATTCTTTGTCTGGGTTAATCGTGCTAAAGGATGTGGTTGTTATCCTGTGGGGAGCCCATTCATTCATGCGCGGTTGTACAGCACATCCATCTCAGAGAAGAGAGAGAGAGAGAGAGAGAGAGAGAGGAGTGTTAGCTCCTCAGGGCTAATTGTCTCTCCTCTCTTCTCTGTCCTCTGAGCTTATCATCAAGGCTCACTGTAATGACTGTGTGGGAGGCCCTCATTTGTTGGGCCGTGCTTCCGCTCTCTGTTCAGGGATTGAGAATCTTGACAAACGCTGGCGGGGTGTGGGTGTTTGAAATAGGCACATCACACCGCCTTTGTAGCCTTCAACCATTGAAAGGGAGTTGTTTATGTATTCTCTTGGCAATAGGTGCAGATGTCAGTATTTGCTCTTGAAGCTAGGACAACTTGGTTTTATACCAAATAGATGGTTTTTTTTATACTTTATTGAATCCCCATTCTTAATATATGTTTTTAAAAGATTTTTGGCACTAACCAAATATAATATGGCGATAATGTTTTAAGTTAATTTCCTACAGTGGCATTGATTGTTGTGGTGTCTGTGTAGATGGGCCATCTATGTGTGTGCTGTGTTGTGTCAGGATACCCCGATGGCGGCATCTGAGGGAAATCTAAAGAAGGAGCTGGAGGCGTGTCTGAAGGAGAACCTCCTGCTGCAGCAGCAACTGGGTAGCACTAAGATTATGCTCCAGGACACACAGGATGAGTGAGTATCCACTGCACGTGTGTGTGTGCGTGTGCGTGTGCGTGCGTGCACTTGATAATTGGATAAAAGGCATAATTATTAGATAGTTTGTCAAAATTAGTTCAATAACAAACGTGATTTTACCTAAGGTGGAATCAAGAATAAAAACTTTTAAAGCTTGCCTTTTTAGCCAACTGTAAACAAAAATAATCTTGTAGGTAAAGTTGCTTGTACTCAAGGTGTGCCAGCTAGTTTTCAAAATAGTGAGGTGAGGATTACTATAGTTACATAAGCTCTAATTCTTGGAAGAGCTTGCAATTATACATTCAAATAAAAACACATGTTTGTGTTTCTTTGTTATGAGTGTTAAAACATATCCTTTGTGACCTTCAGAAGGCTATCAACACCTTTCTGAATCATTGTTTTGTGAATCCTTGTGTATCCATACATGCATCATGTTGAGTGTTTTGTGTGTTAGTAAAAAAGGGTCTGCACTTGGATCCAAATTCTATTGATATAGTCAATTTGATGTGCACTATTACTCCAGCATGTTTGCTGAGCCCTGAAACAGTCCCCACTGTAAAGGCTTTTATTTGAAGTCCGATCATTCCACAGCTATCAGATAGAGACAGGTCTCTGGATAGATATCTATTTGGATTCAGTTGCTTTGTACAGTAGTATCTTGTTGTTTCTTCCATCAAGTATCAAAGTGTAGTTATACAAGGTTAAAGTAGACTTTCCAATCCTTTCTGTATTATTACTGCTTGGCCTGGAGAGAAGATCAGCATGTGGTGTATATACACTGATACAAGTGCTGACCCTCTAGTTTTGGAAATAAAGGTTTTTGACGTTGGCACAAAAATGTACAAAGTCATCTAAATTATGGGGTGCAAAAGATGCTGGTGCCAAAGGCTTGAAAGCATTGAATCATGTTCTCTTTCAAAAGAGACTTGCTCGGGCTTCACGTCTGCACTTTTTCATTTATTTTAAAGGTCTTTCTGCAATTGGGTTAATCAGGATCTTGTGTGTATCTTGCATAGTATGTTTGTATAGTCAGTAGACAAGAATCAATACCCTTTAATGGTTTTTCAACCCCTGACTTTTTTTTCTCTTTTTTTCTTTCACCCGTATTTTGATGAACAGATTGCCTCATCCTCCCTTTGACTGAAATGTTTGACTGAAATGTTAAATAGGCAGCGCCTGATTAGCTATTGATTTCAAATGTATGGTCTGTTCCATTTCCTGTTTCAAGGCTGACCCAGCTGAGGATAATGGGGGAGGGGGCCGAGTCGCGTATCCGTCAGCAGGAGGACCAGCTGGCAGAGCTTCAGGAGGAGCTGAGGAGAGTGTCGGAGAGCACGCCCCACTCCGACTCGCTGCAGACGGTACAGGCACACACAGATTTAAGGCAGAGATTCGACAAACACCTCTCAAAGTACAAAGTGCAGATGATGTGGTCATATCATACATTGTGCATGTGACATATAGTGCACAATACAACACAGAGCCGCATTATATGTTTACATAAAACACACACACACACACACACACACACACAAAGCGGCTACCCTCTAACTATGAAAAGGCACCCTCCTCTGTTGACAGAGACAGTCTTGCCCTGACGCTGTCGAAAGGTCTCCCTATTAGATCTCCCCTTCTGTTCACACACCCCCCCCCCGTTCCCCTCCCCTCCTGGGCCACCCTGCAGGACGTGGTGATGCTGCAGGCAGAGCTCTCCGAGGCGACCATGCTGCGCCATCGGCAGGAGGACACGCTGCGGCAGCGCGAGCGGGAGCTGACGGCCCTGAAGGGGGCGCTGAAGGACGAGGTGGAGTCCCACGACCGGGAGATGGAGGTTCTCCGTGAGCAGTACGGCCAGGACATGGAGGCGCTGCGACGCACCATGGAGCAAGTGTCCAAGGTAGGAGGAGGCAGTCCTCTCTCCTCCCCCCCCCCTCCCATGTCTACCCAGCCTACATTCTTCATATGCACTGAAGTCATAGAAAACCAACACATTTACCAACACATTTTTGCCATTCCTTTGGATGAAATCCTAGCTCACATAAAGGTGAGCTACAGTTGAGTCGTTAAATCACTGCGAGACATGCTCTATCTCTCTTTTATATGGAATCCTAGAGACCATATTTAAACACGTCATTCATCACCAACATCAGCCATGTTGCGCCCCGTAGCAATTCTTATCTTTTCTGTTTCTCCCTCTGTATCAGTCCCAGGATCAGATTGAAGAGGAGAGGCAGAGAGTGAACACTTCCATGCTCTCTCTGGAGGGGGAGCTGAAGAGCTGCAGAGAGCAGGGCAGCCAGTGGAGGGTGCAGCTGGACTCTACCAACCAGGAACTCCTCACCACCAAGCAGGAGTGAGTGTACCAACAACGCCTGTCCATTCGTATCCCACATTGTCCATTGTCCAGCACAGTTCAGTGTCCTCTTTACCACGCTAGTCCTACCTGTGGCCCATGTGCCTCTATTAGATACTGCTACATACCCACTAGTAGAAACGATGGTGACCAACCGCCTGGCAAGAAACTGATTTAACGCATTAGCGATCAAAGTAGCTAGAGAACAATTATATGTATAGTTGCTTTGTGTAGCTAAATTCCAAACCATAAAGCAAGGATATGGTGTTGGGAGTCAGTTTCAGCTTCTTATCTACTAGTCAAGTCATCGAAATAGACTCTATGTCCAAAGTCAACCGCTCCCCTTTTTTCTTTTTTTATTATTGTTATAGTGATTTCATTTTGTAGCACATGGGATAACGCCATTACCTCTCACAGTTTCTTTGAATTGTCATTGTGTTGAAATAAAGGGTACTTTAAAGGATGTCAAGAAACCATTAACTAGTTGTGGTTGGGCTTTACTTGAAATGTTGTTTTCTCCTGTTTACTTTCTTTAATTGCGTGCCCTTTTTCTTCTTCGTCCCTTACTTTTTGTTGGGCAGGAGCAGGCAGCACAGCGGCACACACATGTGAGAGCCAGAGCCGATCTCACTGTGTTTAAGTTTAAGTAGTTAATCCTAATAGTACAATTTTAACCTGGGATATGCTCATTTAGTATGCGCTCAGATCTCAAGTAGGCCTTAATCATTATAAAAAAATCCATCTGACTATAGAAATGTAATCACAAATTATGAATGAAAATTTGCAGATTAAAACATCTAATCAATCTATACTGAAAAATGATCACTTTTGATTTTTGTCTTTAACTTGATCATTATCTTCTTAACCTTGCAAAATCTAAATGAATGTGTTGATCAATGCAACTTTTGCACTACATTTGATTTTTGGTAGTCTCGTAGCTAAATGTTCCTAATAAATTCCTAGTTCAGAATTTTTGTTTTTTTTCTTTTGTGTAGTTTGACAGTATTCATGGTTTTTCAAGCTGTACATATTTTAAAATTGTATGTGTAGTCAATCTGATAAGGTATTTTTATGCAGGCTTGACAAAGCTCGTTTGAAGAAGGAGGAATTTGAAGCAGAGGTAAAAAAGCTCAGCTCTTCCACAAAGAAACATGGATTTGACGAGACAGACTCCTATTCACAGGTGAACCAAAGTCATGCATTCTCAATTTCTTTTCATACCCTAATTCTTTCCCCGTCTTACCACACACACACACACACACACACACACACACACACACACACACACACACTCAAACGCACTTTCTCAAACACACACACATTATTCAAACTGACAAATTCCTCTCATGCTATTTATTCATCTTTGCTCTGATTACTTTTCCCAAGGAGCTTCAACGTTGCCATGGGGACATCCAGCAGGCGCGTTCGGAGCTGGACAGACAAAAGGCTGAGCTGAGCGAAAAGGAGGCGGCGTTCCGTGCCCTACAGAAGGCCAGTGTGGAGAAGGAGAGTGAGCTGAGAGCTCAGATTGACATGCTGAGTGACCAATCACGCAAGGACGTGCTAGAGAAGGCCAAAGGGGTGAAGAACAAAGAGCGTCATATGAATTTGTGCCGACGTTATTTGTCTGGTCCCTGTTGTTACATACGGTTTATTTTGTTCCAATCGTCTCTCTCCTCAGGCGTCGGTTGGTTCCTCTCCGAGACCTGTGGTGGACCAGGAAACCAACCAAGAGCTCCAGGAAGCCAACACCAGGCTCAGAGAGAGGCTGGCCCGCATGGTAACACAGCCGTCCTATAGAGGAGACACACTACTGACTTTATTTAGTTACAAACTGAATGAGCACCCCTACACAACATCCCCCCTCCTACAGACACACACACATTTTCTAACAAGGGGTTCAATGCTTAAAGGATTCGGTGTTGTGAATGTGGATTTAAACTATACGCTTTGACAACGAGTATTCTGAAATACTGAAATATTGACTAGTTCTAATAAAATATATCGTCATAAACACTTTTCAGCACTTTTCAAAATCCAAACCAAACAAAGCTTCTTCCAGTGAGTGTGTGCCTAACTGGAAATGGCCTCTTTGTCTTTAGACACGGCTTCACTCCAGCGTGCCTCTGAACTCCGATGCCGAGCAGGAACTAGAGGATGAGAACCGCACCCTGAGGTCTCAGCTGGAGGAGGCCAAGCGAGGAGTCACCCGCCTGGGCAAGGAGAGGGACGAGCTGAGCCGGCGTCTGGAGGAGAGGGACCTGGAGAGGGAGGCACTGCGCCGGGGCAAGAACGACCTCGAAGAGCAAAAGAGACTGCTGGACCGCGCCCTGGAGAAGATCAACAAGGAGGTGTGCTCTAGAGAGCGAGACGGAACTACAGACAGAGATATCCCACGCCTGTAACGGTCGTTCGTATCATGTGTCTCACAGATTTCCCTGTTCCTCTTATTTCCTCTCCCTCCCAGATGGAGATGATGATGGGCGACTCGCGCCAGTCGGTGGCGACGCTGCAAAGCCAGCTAGAGGAGTACCGGGAGCGCTCCAGGAAGGACCTGCTAGACGCCCAGCGCAACAGCAAGGACCGGCTCTCCGAGCTGCAGAGGGCCCAGAGCAGCCTGAAGACCCAGCAGGACGAGGTGAGGCTCGGGGCCAGCGGAGGACGGAGCGAGTGGGATGAGGGTAGTGGAGGGGAGAGAGGGCAGGCGCATACATTAAGGATTACGAGGTATAAGGCTTACTGAAGTCCTGGTTACCCACCGTTCATTACCATCCACTAAACGGTGTTAATTAAGGTTTAAAGAGTGTTTGTCTGGACTAGAAGTGTTCGGCCTAACCTATCATTTTAAAAGTTCCAGTGACCTTTGTTCTTGTGTCGTGCGACTTTACGTTTCCGCCCGTGCTTTGGTCAGGTGTCTCGTCTGAAGAAGGAGCTGCTGACGTGCGGCGAGGAGAGGGACAGTGCCCAGCTGGACAGAGACCTGCTCTCCAGCCGCCTCAAGCACCTGGAGAGCGAGCTGGAGGCAGAGCACAGCTCCCAGACGGACCGGGCCCGGGGGATCAGGGGGCTGGAGGTGAGGCGTCAGAGGAGACCATCTGAATAAGTCATGGCTCGTGTTAATATATGGTGACTGAGGGGTTGGGCGTTTGTCTGAGAGAGGTAGGTTTTTATAGATTCAGTCCGTAATGACGTTAAATATTCGCCAGGGTTTTCACCTGATATAATCTGGTCAACCACAGTTCGCTCGCTAAATATTCTGGAGGTTTCAAGAATCAGGAAATAAAACATGTTGTTTAACATGTGGTGTTTTTAGGATAAAGTGAAAACCCTGGAGATTGAGCTGGACGAGGAGAAGAGTAGTGTGGAGCTTCTGAATGACAGGGTCACACGGAGCAGAGAACAGGTCTGTAAACACAAATAAGAATACACCTATTTTGATGCAATTATTCAAGTGCACACAACACAGCTCAGAACACTGATCTCTGTGTGTTTTCTGCTTTGTCTCTCCTCCTCTTCATTGGACAGGTTGACCAACTTCGTTCAGACTTGCTGCAGGAGCGCTCCTCTAGACACGACCTGGAGATGGACAAGAGCTCACTGGAGAGACAGGTAAATGCTTTCGAATAATTTTTTTTATGTACAATCAAACAATTCAGCACTGAACAAAACCTAATTAAGGTGCACAGGACACTCTAAAGAAGGTCAACAAACAACAATAGTTCAAACAACACATTAGACATCAATCAAATAACAGAATACCTAGTTGCTTTATGGTGCATAGAGAAGCCTCCATATTATAATTACCCTTTATTTTAATAATGAAATTGACACTTTACATGAGGAATAATTCTGCCTTTACATTTTGGACACACATATACTTAACATACATACCCCGTTGTCGTGCAACCTTAAAAAATGTAATTTAGAACAGGCCTGAATGCATCCTGTGTATGTTTTAGGTGAAGGAGCTGAAATTGCGCGTAGCCGACATGGAGACCCAGCCGCGGCCCGCAGCGGGGCTCACCCTGCTGGAGAACAAGGTGCAGGAGCTGGAGGAGAGGCTACGCAGTGATGAGAGGTACTCTGACCACAACATATCACACTGCCACATTTTCTCTCTCACACTGGTCTGTCTGCATTCTAAATGCATATGGACGCTGAGATCTCCGTGTGCTGCCGGTCAGGGAGAAGAGCAGTTTCCAGGCGTCCCAGAGGCGGATGGAGAGGAAGCTGAAGGAGCTGAATGTCACTCTGGACCAGGAGAGGAATCAGCACGCCGAGCAGAGAGACCAGGTTTGTTGCATGGTGCCTTCCCTTTCTTAGCAGTGATCTCTGTACCCCGGGGTCAAGTCATCTCCACCCGCCAGTCTGCCTACTTTGTCACGCTGTCATCCTGAACCGCCCATCATCTCTGCGTTCCCTTCTGTCTGCCGCTAGCTGTCGTTGAGGGTGAAAGCCCTGAAGAGGCAAGTGGACGAGAGTGAGAGCGAGGTGGAGCGGCTGGAGGGAGTCCGCAGGAAGGTTCTCCGGGACCTGGAGGAGCAGCAGGAGCTGCAGGAGGCGCTGCAGGCCAAAGTCACAGCCATGGAGGCCGAGCTCAAGTGAGAAACTCCTTCCCTGTTACCTAACCAGCCAGTTGATTTTGCAGTTTTGTTTTCAAATTTGTGTGGTCCACAGAGCATTAATGGAGCGTCCACATACATTAATGTGATACTTTAAGTTTCCCTAGGCCAGTATAGCTGCAGGTATTTGCTTTTCTGTATAATTTCTATATCACTTTTGATTTACCTAGCATTTATGTTTTTGCAGTTCAATTTGCACATGTATAGAAAATAGGCTTGCTGTTTATCAAACAATACGAAGAGAAAGGTATTTAAATTGTTCGGAAGTTCCAAACCGCAAATCTTGGTAACTTGCGTCATACGTTTACCTTGTTTAATGGACAACATAAGTAGCCTTGTGTTAATTATCAACTGCATTTGTTTGAGTTTACATCCTAAGGAATGTTCTTGTTTGCACACGGCACAAATCCATTTGTAACACACAAGCTTGTTTTGCTTTGATTCTAGATTATTAGATCTGTGTGAAAGTTACTTTTACTGTTACGTAAAATGGTTCAAGCTCCAGCAGAGGGCACAATTTCAAATCAACACATACACACCAATCAGATTTCTTTTGCATTTTTGTGCCATGGAATGTATTTTTGACTGTTTCAGGCGAAAGGCCCATCAGACGCGTCGCCCAGTGCTGGGTTCATCCAACTTAAGTTCAGAGGACGAGGACAGTTTCTACGACACTAATGGCATGGCCTCCCTCCACACCGAAGGACAGCTGCAAACTACCAACTGCTAGGAGTAAAGCTAGACACCACAGAGAAGATGGACATGGGGAATGAAAAAGTGTAAAAGATTTTCAGAGGCCCTCAGGACATAACATGAAGAAATACGTTGCCAAGGACTACAAAATTGCTTTTGCATCTGCTTTTTGATCTCTTTTATTAAAATAATTACCCAGTTTTCTGTTTCAAGTCAGGCAATTGTCAGGATAAACAGATGTCATCATGGCAACTTGCAAGGTTATTGCTTAACCATTTACCTTTCATCCTCTGTCAGACCATAGCATTTAAATCTTTTTTTTTTTTTTGCTTGAGGGTCGTGTACACTTTGAAGGAAATACACAGGGTAAAGTTGTTCTTGGACAGAGTTGATGTTTTACTCTTAAAAAAAAAAAAAGATGCACTCCAATCTTATACAAGTTGACTTATTACATCAGTAGAAAGTAAAGATGTGTTGAAATTGTTTTAGCCAGTAGTGCATGTCATCTTACATGAACATTCATCTCTAAAACAAGATGGGGAGGGTTTGTCACCAAACACTTTGTGTTCAAAGTCAAATGCATTTCTGTTTTCTGTTGACCGTGTTTGTGTCTGGGCATGATCAGCTGTGTCTCTGACTGTTCCGGCTCTTAGCGGGTTCCATGTTACCTTGGTGTTGGTATCTTTGTATCTGAGGTGAAGTTTATATTTTATCAGATTTTTTTTTTTTACCATTAACTAACTATAGGTCACTTTACCTACAGGCTTACACTGTTCTTGCTGTACAACCAGATTCTCAAGACAATCAAACGCTCAATACAGTACAATAGTGCTGTGTATTCAGCAAGATGAACATACCTTTACTTTTTTATTTTGTAATTTTCTGTCTTTACCAATAAATAGGTTTGTGAGTGTGCATGTTTCACTCAAATGCCTTATAATTGAGCAGTCCTGTGTTTTAATGTGAGTCATTCCTATTGGTGTTATGCTGCTTGAAATGGTTTGTATTAGTATTCCATGTGGTCTTGAGAGAGCCATGTTCCGTCTCTAGGCATGTGATTGCCATTACCTAAATCAACGTTTCCGTCGGAGGAATCTGGAGACTGGAAGTTCTTAAAATGTATTGTTGCACAACCTTTTTGTGAATGATAATTTCTTTCTTTCTTATACTGTAGGTGATTCTCTTTGAGGTTTTACCTTTAAAGATGTCATTTTGAACTTGTTTCTCTAGAGCTCGCTAAGTTTATAAAGGTTGTTAAAAGTTGCAGGTACAATGTTTATAGAGTTGTTTATTTGATTGTTTGATAATTGGTCCAAAAAGCCTGTGCGTTTTTTCAGCATTTTGATACTTTGGTATCTCAAATAAACTTTGAACCCTGTGTAAACATGAAGTTGAACGTGCATTCTTATTTTTCTTGGATATTTTTATAGATCCGAGAATGTGACATCACAGGATCAAAATTAATACATCAGATCATGTTCACCCGATTATTCCACAATCCACCTATTGAGTGGTAGAAATGGCAGGAGGTTCCATATAGTTATCTTGAAAGAAAACAACTCCCTTTTACACAACCTCATAGAGAGTGGGGCATTACATCAACAAGCCTCAGAGAGCTCGGCTTAGGACAGGTCAAGGCACTGTGTTTCTAAATACATAGATTATAATAGATTAGTATTAATATAATAAAGCATTCATGAAGATCGATGTTGCCAGTCAATTTCTTCGCAAACAATGTATTTCTGCACAAAATGTGGTAGGCTGATTAGATTTTAAGAATACATTTGACATCAAATATCCTCTCTCATGCGATAGCGTTGTAATTTTGCACTGCTCTGCCGGAAGCAGTCACTGCACAGAGGAGAGTGGAGACAGTATAATTTAAACCCTGTCTGAATTCCTTTCTCAGGGACAGAGAGAACAAAAGAGACAGGCAAAGAGAACAGAAATGGAGTCTCTAATTCTCTATTAGTTTACTGTAACTACTATTATGCTCCTGAGATGTCTCCTAATCACGGCCCCGCTCTTTCCTCAGCTCACATAATTTCCTGCCCAACTGCACCAAGTGTTTTCTTTTCTCCTTTTCTCTATTTCTGTTTCCAACCAGGTAAAATGGTATGTGCCCAAACCACACGCAATTTAAAAGCACAGCCTTTGGCCTTATTGACCACAAAGCTCAAGCTTAAACCATAATGATACGTTCTTATGCAGTATGAACACATGCACTGCTAACCTAAATAGCCTTTGACATCTGCTTGATTCCAGTAAAATCGTTCCTGGAAGGGAAACATTTTATAAGGTGTTTCATGTGTTATTACACGAGTTCCTGTGAATCTAGTAGTTTAAAGGGACAGGTTGGGCCTTGTTCTGCAATTGTTTTCCGAGATCAACATTCTAGCACAAAAACTGCAAAAGAAAATGTATTATTTAAAAACTTTGTTAATGAACTACATGAAACCGGAACAATTTGTTACATCAGTAGAATATGCCTTATAATAAGTTAGAACATATTTCTTAGGCTGCATAGAGTTGAAAACTAACAGACCACATGAAACAGAGCCCAGTGCCATAAGTTCACCACCACAAATTCATTACACTTTCCATGCAATAAAAAAGTTGTCAATTGTCAATGGTAACAGACTTTACAACCATCAAGTTTGGTATCGCTAATCCATTAGACAAGCCTTCAATCTGTTCAACCAGTTGTATGTTTATTGTATGATTATGGTGTATATTGAATTGCCTTTTGAAAATATGTCATTCTTACCATTGAGTAGAAACAGAAAGTGGCTACAGAAAATGACACAAAGCTGGTAGTTCCTCTGGTCATTCTTATCAAATGCTTTTCATTATATGGGCACAATGGGAAATACTTTGTGCCTCCTGTCCTTAATCTCTGGCAGATAAAATGTTCATCTGTTTAGGGATTTCCTTGTTAAACCATAACACTTTGAGGTACTGTCATAGCCTAGGTATACACATACGATATCGACTACTCTGGACTGAGCAAAATAGAATTAATAGCAAAAAACTGATGACTTGAACACCTTTATTAAAGGGAAAAGGTTTTCAACTTGCCCTGAATCAAATAAATTCCACCCTATAGCCTCAAATAAATAAATCTCAGGTCAAATCGCATTCTCAAAAAGCTTGTGGCTTCTTTGATTATGTCTTGCAGGGGTTATTTTGTGGTGCATTTTTTTCCGGATTATGGCCTCATTGAACAAACCAAGTCCCCCCCCTTCTTTAAAGTAATCTATTATTAGGAAAAGCTATCAGAATACTGACCAATAAAATGCATCAAATCCTCTCAATCCATCCAAAATTATAGTGCAGGAAATTTAGTGCAAGAAATCATATTCAAGTAAACCACAAACGTTTCCCACTTTCCAACATCAGCCTGCTTTACTTGAAGCATTCTATTCTCTCCTTTGAATCATAGTCTACTTTTGTGTGCTTGCACTGCATGTTTTAATAAGGTTACCCTATGGTCTGTAGACCTGTGCGATAAATAGTTGGAATTCGACATCCCCTAATTTATGGTTTCAAAGCATTCCATTTTGGTACGGTATGCACATAAGGAAGCTTCAGTGTGTGTAGGTCACAGGCAAACGTGGTTTGAGCTGACGTGGAAACAGTGAGAGCATGTCATGAGATCAGCTATTCTGCTAAACCAGGATATGTTCAATGATCATGTTCACTGTCAACTGAAAAGAGGAGGGCTGGCTGCGAGCATGTGCACTCAGAAAAGAACACAGTGATAGTCGTTTTCCATCTTTTCTTTGAATTATTTATAAGCTGATGAGATGAGTATTCCGAGGTGGAGAGTGTATACCCTGAGCAAAAAGGAGGATTATAGAAACAATGTAAGTGACACAATAATGGCAAATCTATCAAATGTATTTTTTTGATTTTTATTACTTTCATAGAATATGTGGTAGAGGTAACTTGCACAATGCTCTCTATAAAAAGTTCTGACTAGTTGTGTATCTCATAGGTTCAATAAATGTTTTGAGTGAATGTTAATGTTAAAATGTCTATCCTCTAATGTACATGTCAGTGTTGAGTGCTGTACATATCACAAGCTGCATGTATATATATAGTTGGCTCAATCTTTTAATTTCATCCTAGCAAAGTTTCATCAGTTTAACATGCTTGTTTTTAAGCCATTTAATGTGCAGCTCACCTGAAAAAAACATCTCACAGAACCGTACACATTCATTGTTTTCATGCAAAAGAGAGGTCTACGTTTATGCATTTACCTTTTCATAGGCACTCAAACACTGAGATTAATTATCTATCCAATTTATTACATAAGTGGTCACCTTTCCAATACCCTTTCTTGTCACTTGAGATTGATACACAATGATCCATGCTTAATTGTATCCCATAACTACTTTATAAATAAATAAAAATATAAATGTAATATAAATATAAATAAAATATTTATAAATATTATGTTACATGTTGAATACAGTGCTCTTCGCCACTCTTGCAATCATTTTAAAGTACACAGATGAAAGTCTAATTTGACAAAATAATTGCTGACGTAGAGGTATCAGCCTTATTTGCTTCTGTTGTTTCTACACCTTACTGCATAATGCTTTCATACATGCATGGGGAATATCTGATTCAAAGTGCAATGTAAGTTATTGTTTTTCACAACATTAGGAAAGTAAATATAGCTTGGCCAGGTATTTGAGAGTGCAGCAGTATGCAAGATAGTCTTGAGCAAAGTACAAGCAAACTTGGCCGATTCAGTGAAATACCTAGTCAAGCCTCGACACAAATGCTGTTTGTGTTGCTGGTTCAAACAGAGAGACTTCACAATTGATTATTCGAAATGGACAGAATTTGATTACGATAAGTTGGATGATGCAATGACATGACAATATACAGTATATGTATATATTTCAAAGCATGTGACGGAATTCAATGATTATTAGAAACAACAATAAAAATAGGATGATGTAGACTGAGCTCTATCCTGCCTGGCTGGAGGCTGGAAGCCTGTTCTCACTGGATTCATGGCTTCAACCTGAATAACCAGTAGGTGGAGCTGGGGTGGTAGTTGGTGAAAGCCTGAGTATATGGAAGACCATGTCAACATGAGTAAGGAGGAATTGGGTGTGTTTTTAAGTAGCAGGGAGCACCTCACAAGCTACAACTGGTGGGTAGAAGATAATTCATTGAACGATTACCTCAGTGGTTAGCACTGTTGCCTCACAGCAAGAAGGTCCTGGGTTCAAACCCCACCTCACCCAAAGGCCTTTCTGTGTGGAGTTTGCATGCTCTCCCGTGTTTGTGTGGGTTTCCTCTGGATACTCCGGTTTCCTCCCACCATCAAAAAACATGCTGCATCCTCCCACCAGTGCCCTGACCAGTCACTGGCAATTCAACTGGAGTCGGTCTGTGTGTCCTATGTGTGTGAGCAAGTCTATCGTAATATGATGGGTGAGCAAGTGTGCCGCAAATTGACTGCTGTGGTATCACTCAGATTGAGTATTGTGTTTGATAACTGTCAGTCCAATCGTTGTTTGTTATGTGTAATTAATTGGCGACCAATTTGTGTAAAGCTCTTTGAGTCTCGAGAGAAGCGCTAAAAATGAATTAGATTTGTTTAAATAAATGTTTGCTTTCTATCACTATTGGTGAAATACTGGTAAAAAAAATCTAAACATTCTGGCACTTCATGACCAAAAAGCTGCCCAATAAAGAAGAAATGAGTAGTAGGAGGAGAGGGCAGCTCTGCTGAATGTAGCTTGTATAGTTGTTTTATCTATATTGCTCTAGGGTGCTTATGAGTAGGCAAGGCACACATTTAAACTGGACACCTAATCAACATGGCAAATTTATCTTAGCCCGATCTGAGTCCATTATCAGCATGAAGCTAACAACATCTGCTCTCTTGTAATGGGAATCTTAATTACACACATTAATTATGCTGAAAAAATAATGCAAAGTGAAAGGATATATGAGCCATTATCATCTGAATCAATTGAACCATGCTACTTTAAATGAGCTTTTGCACTGCTGAAAGAAGACAATTCCACAGGAGCAAAATGTATCCTGGGACACAATTGAGATCACTTTGATTAACTGGTCCCCGGTAAAAAGGGACAAAGCAAATCAACAAACAAAAACAAGGCCTGTTGTTCTGCAAAAATAAATAAATAAAAAAGATCTACAGTCATTCAAACACTTCTGTGGATTTCAAAGTTTTTCACATGTGAGTACAATTCAGTCTGGTATGGTTGGATATGCTACTTATCTAAACTCTTCCTGCCGTAACACATGCGCGACAACTCTCGGGTGGCTGGGAGCATACAAACCCAATCCTGTCAATCCCCCTCTGGAATAGTAGCAGATAGCAGATTATCAGACCCAAGGTGGCAACTTGGGTGGAGACGGGAACAATCCATGACCTCGTCCAACCAGCACAGAACCTAACTGAGATTCCAGATTGTTTACGTCAATAACCTGACGTTATTACTTTAGCTGAAGCTTCATGTCTAAGACAACGCTTTGTTTCTATCAGTCCAAACTTTAGTCCATGATGGGATTTTTATCAGTGGAACTGAGGGAGGAATCTGTTTGTATAGAGCCCCAGACAGCCTTCCCAGATAGCTTGCTATTACCACAACCCTCACTCCACAACAAACCATCAATCTCAGCAAGTTTCTCCGCTTTACACACAGGCCAGCAAAACAGTCATGAGTCATTGGACGGCCATTAGAGGGAAATGATGTTCCCCGCACCACCGGCTCCCATCCCCCCGCCCCAGACCATGCTAAACAAGCTCTAGTGGTGGGCGTGCTGTCAGCGCGGGTCGTTTTCTGACACGTGGTGAGAAACAGCCTGTCAGCCATGTCTCACGGGGGGGCGGGGGGGCGGTTACATTGAATATGGTTCGCTTGATTGCAACCAGACGCCTTGACTTTGTCTCTCGGCTCTCGTGACAAAGGCCTTCCCGAGATCCATGGGTGTTTTCTCGCCTCTTGTCTCTTTGCAAACTGTCAGATGCACTCTTGCACTGTTCTGCAAAGAGCGGTACATTGCCTTTGCAATTAATTTGCGGTGCCAGGCAAACGGATGTCTAAAACCTAAGTGAGATAAGATGGGTCCAGGAGCACCTATGGTAAAGGCAATATTTAGAATACCTTAGTCTAAACTAACTACATCTATGATTAAATAGGTCTATCTATCTATCTATCTATCTATCTATCTATGTTAATATATATGTATATATATATATATATATATATATATATATATACACACACACACACACTGTATATATGTGTAGGCCTATGTGTATAATATATGTTAAGAACCTTGTGATGCTCTGTGGAAAGGATAAAGCACATTCTGGTAACCATTCTGAACATCTTTTTGTGCAAAAAGGCTAGACACAATCTCAACACCCCACTGTGTCATGGAATGTCATTACAACAGATGGAAGAAAGGCAGAACAGAGAACATCTTGCCAGCATTTTAATTAATTTCATTTTCTCATGGATTGAGAAACATGCTGGTTCCCTTGGCTATTTACTACGCAATAATCATGCTTATTAATTTCTGAGCATGTGTACAGACAGAGTATATAGACAGCCGGATAGCACATTAAAAAATAATTTGGCATCAGAAAAGCATAAGTAGGCCTACATTTTGACGTAATTTGACGTAGGACCAAAATAGTTTATGCCTTCCTCATTTAATTTCCCCCTTTTTATTCTTGCTCAATTCAAATTTGGTTCAGATAATGTTCATGTACGCTTCAGAAAGATCTAACCAATATTTTCTTACAGGAAGTATAACTCATCTCAAATCAAAATGTCAGCCATTACCCTCTGACTCTAAACATACACTATGCAAAGACACCACATTGCCCTCACCTGGAATACAACCTCCTACTGCAAAACTTGGCTTTTTCAGTCAGACTAAAACAACAGTTGTCGATAAGCTGAGCTTGCTCAATACAGTAAAAGAAAAGAAAAAGAAAATGTTTAATTCTGTAAAACGTGCTAATGAGTATGCTACTACTCTTGCTAGTTCGATGTAGCCCAATTTACTATTTCTAGTCCTGGATCTCATTTGTAACCACTGCAAAGCCCTAAAATGCAGCGTTCAGGTCCATTATGCCTTCACAGTGGGCATTAAAAACGTTCTTTATTTTTTTTACATTTCCTTTACATGCAAAGAATCATTTACCTGTTCCAAAGTACTGTGGGGAAAACAATACCCTCCTTCAATTGCCTAATTTTAGCAGTTTATTTACAGCTAGAAAAGAAACTGTGGGTTGCAAAAAGAAAAACTGTTATTTAAAGCCTAAGCCCATTTGTTGCGAAAAATGTTCAATGATAGAGGCTTAATGACACCATGATATACAGGGTAACCTCTTAAATAGCTGCATTTCTAAAATATTGTTCTTTTCATATTCAGAGGGTGATGTTAGACTGCTTTGTTCAATTTTTTTGTAGTAGAATCATGTGAAAATATACGTATGGAAGAGGAGTTTTGCTGCTGCCCAAATGAAAATGTATCAAAGGGGCTTGAAATGGAGAAGACACGATAGCACATGATATTACCTACACTTGAAAGACAGAAGTGTTCACAAACAAGTACATAGGCAATGTGTTTCAGCGCTGGGCAATAATCTTCCATTAACACTTACCAATGTCTCAATATACACAATGAAAGACCCTACATGATTAATGGACATTAAAATGTAATGGAGTCCATGGCCAAGAATACAGATTAAGGCTTTCCTTAATGACCATGCACTGACATGGATAAATATATCAAATAAAGGCTACTATTAAAGGCTATTATTATGTTATACAGTACAATTCAAGTCACAACTTGACCAAAATGATTTAGGCTCCTCTAAAATCCTTTCTTGGTAATTTAACAAATTACTGTAAAGTAGAATATGTAATAGTTTTGCGACTATGGTAAAGTGTCCATTCAATTCAGCCAAATCTTCAATAAATTGAGATAATTGAACACATTTCTCATCTGTTATTACTAATTTAATGCTTTCATGCCTCTTTTTTTCAATTTTAGTCCCATCTGGTGTGTCTTCACAACAATATTGCCCAATGATCTTTCATTTCCTCTGTTTGTTAAATAAAAATGAGGCTGCCCTTCACCACAGGTGGGAGGTGCACCTAATTGACTTCTGTCTACATCTTTGCTTGCCCCGTCCACCTGGGCTCTTCTTTGCATTCCTATCATCAACGCTTATCATTCCAATCCAATGAACAACGAATCTGACAGTTAACCCTTCGGTGGTGGAATCCCATCAACAAATATCCTTTCCCCCCAGGTTTAATGATGCACAGAGTAATTCACCTTTAGATAGGGCCAATGCATTGTGGGCTCATCTGTTTGTATCAAGCTCCGAATGTTGACTTTTCCCACACAAACAACTTTAACATATCACCGTAATATATTGCCAAAACGAGTACCTCTTGCAGACTGATTTTCATGATGTCAAAATGTCAATGTGATTTACATGAAATGGTTTGCTGAAGAGCGGAAAGGTTTTTTAAAGCCCTGTATCGGCAAAAATAAAATGACTCTGTGCAGGGGTCTAATTTGCTTTCCAATGAGCTGGAAATCTAATGACCTATAAATGAGAAGGACAGAAAAAAAAAGAAAGGTTCATTTTCGATTGCCTATCCGTCTATCATGGGTCTTCAAAATGAACCTCAATTCCATCTGTCGCTTGACAGAATTTAAATTAGGTACCAAAAAAGAATTATATGATAGAAATGAATTTCAACAGCATCTTCCATCTCCTGCTCCTCTCCACCATATCTGTTGATTCAACCAGGAGGAAAATCTTTTGCACTTACAGTAATAAAGTTTGAAAACTTCTGAAACCTACAATTTCAGCGGAGATAGATCTTTATAGAAGAGTTCAGTGCTGGTATGTGAGTATGTTCAATAGTCATTCACACATACCTTTTATCAAAAGGGTTTGATATACAGTGTATATAGGTATACTGTATATAATATTTATGCTGTATACACATAACTTCTTCAACAAAATTATTTTAATCAATATTTGAATTTAATTTGATTAGACATTAAAGTAGATTGCATTATTATAAAGCTGTGATGGCACAAGCTGAGTAAAACAAGTTAATATTTAATGTAATTCATATGGAAAGTTATGCACATGATGACTACTTTGGCATCACTCTTAGTTGCCTTCCTCAATTTGTCTTTTCAAAATGCCTGTGGAAGATTCATGGAAGAGCCCCTGTTGTGTATTTAGATCATCGAGCAAGTGGCAGATAGAGACAGGGACAGAGGGAGAGAGAAAAAGAGGCAGCAACCTGTGACTTGAGTCTTTGAGCTTCTCTTGATGCAGGGAGTAGTGGGTTGCTACGTGCCGGAAGTCTTTGAAGGGCCTGGGTTGAAAAAGCCGGGGATGGTCAGTGTTCCTCTGAGCATGGCTGAGTTATTTATGGAGCTCTACAAAATATCATACTCATGATTCATTAAAATTGCAACCAGGCTAGGAAGTCTTTAATGCAATACACACACACACGCACACACACACACACACACACACACACACACACACACACACACACACACACACACACACACTTTGTCAACATCTTGCAGTTTGCCAGGTTTGTTAGGGAAAGTTCTGAGAAATGTTAAATTGAAACTAGTAAACATACATGCATCTCTCTCACACACAAAAAGACACACACACACACACACACACTTTGTTGACTTTGTCAACATCTTGCAGTGTGCCAGGTTTGCTAGGGGAAGTTCTATGAAAAGTTATAGCACAGCTACGAAACTAACAAAAGGTTTCTCAAGTCGTCACATGCATTTGACAATGAATTCAAACAAACTTACCAGACCTAACATGTGGCCACCATGTCCAGTGAGGCTTGAAATGTTGTTAAAGTCAGAATAGAATTGATGTCTGATGAACTTATAATTTTTTTAAAAGAGTTTCTCAACACAACGAGAGTCCCATTTTGACCCCTTTGTATGTTATTTTAGAGCTGCACGGTATTCTTTTGGTCGGTCGGTTTGATAGATGTTTTGAAACAGTGACCTTGAAAGTGACTTCTTGCTAGATGCCACAGAGGGTCGTCTACTACTGGATTAAATGTATGGATTGTGTTAACCTCTCCGTTCAGGATAAAAAAAAAAAAACGATTTTAGTTATCACAAATATGAGACAACCAGAGACAGTTCATGGTGACACTTTACATTCAGTGCGGACTGGATCAAAACTGAGTTCTATCGATTTAAAGGTCTGAATTGAAAAGTATTTTCAACACAAAATTACATGTAAACCCTTTTTCAACCAACTTTTAACTCACATAGCATACAAACGTTTTGGAGATAATGTATATATAATGTATACATATACATACATATGTCAACACACAATTAAACCCTGCGTCTTGTTAAAGTAACCAACTGTCAACTTACATGGGAGGGGTTGCCATCAAAGCCAACACAAATCATTCTGACCATACAATATTCCAGTGGATTTGTGGTATTTGTGATACTGAATTCGACCAATTTAGAGGTCTGAACCAACTTTCAAATCAGAAAGCATATAAAGTATAAACATAAATGCTATATCTATGACTATTTCTGTTTTGAAAGCCAACTAAAGTCATTCTGACCCTAAAATATTCCAGTGGATTTATGATATTTGTGATCCTGAGTTCTGTCAATTTAGAGATCTGAACCAACTTTCAACTCACAAAGCATACAAAGTATAAACATAAATCAACATATCTATAACTCTTTCTGTTTTGAAAGCCAACTAAGGTCAGTCTGACCATAAGACATTCAGGTGAATTTGTGATGTTTTCCCTTTGAAGGCAAATGTGAACTACGTGTATTAATCCGGGTTTGCGTAGTGAACTGGAATATGTTTCTGGGTGCACGGTCGAGCCAGATTTGGGTAGAACTAGAGAGGAGGCACTGTGTTGAGACGTTGATGAACGGCCAGTGCTGTTCCAGAGAAAATCACGTGTGGATCCGGATTGCCTCAGCCTCTTGTCTGCCATCTATTCCACTTGATGTGCCTAGGTGTGGGTGGCTGGGAAATGTCCTTTATCAGCGCGGCAGGAGATGGTACATTGCTGCATCCCAGAGAAAAGAAGAAGAATAAAACGGGGGAAAGAAAGACAGGGTGAAAAGAGAGCGAGAGAGAGAAAGCGACAGAAAGACTCAGCAAAAGGAACAGTTGACGAGAGATGCAAGCAAACGAAAAAAATAAAATGAGAAAGAAAAATAAAGAGAAAAACAAGAGAGCTAGGCAAAACCCCATAAAAAATCTGACTAAATTGGCATAGGAGAAAGGACAGTGTCTCTGAAAGCGTCCTACCTGTGCGTGCAACACAGCACATCTTCACACTGAGACGCTGGTTTCCTACAATATCTGTGAACGGCACAGGTCACAGCTGTGGGATGAACACATTGACCTTTCATAAATCTTACTCCGTTGCACAACAATGCCATTGTATAGGGTGACTGTTGGCCATAAACCTCTCTCTTTATTGTACCGACCACATTGGAATATTATATTCTTTGGCGCTGTTTGTCCAATTTTATAGGCTAGAACAGTTTTCCTCAAATTGGGGGTTGTAGAGTTGTTAACGCCATATGGCGTTTAATAGCTTTGGTAACACATTGACATATGGCAGATGTTTCCATGTTAATGCATTACACACATGAGGATAATAAAAGCTGAAATGAAGTTAAAAGCTGTATGTTTTGTGTAGTTAGATAACTAGGAACACCTTTGTGTGTATGTTACTTGCATGATGCACTCAAAACTTTTTAAGGGAATCTTTGAAAACACTTTATTTTCCATTGACTTCCAATGGATTTGAAAAAGAATAATAATTTGTGTTTCTGAGGGACTAATAGACCATTGATCCGTCCTGACGCAATCTGCTTTGCACTCAACATCACAAGCAAGGCACACATACCCATGCACACAAAGATAATATCTCTGCTACTCTCTTTCCTCTTCCACTATCTATCTATCCATCCAGCCATCCCTCCCTCCCACCCTCTCTCTCTCGCTCTCTCTCTCTCTCTCTCTCTCTTTTTCTCTCTCTCTCTCTTACTGACACACACTCACAAACAAACAAACACACACCCCTATCGTGACATTGCCCAGAAACCTCTATCGATGTCGCTCCTCTCAAGGCGTCTTGTGTCTCTGGTAAGGGGCCAGAGTACACATAACAGGTAGCCCTTTAGTATGACCACTAGCAGACACAGAACGTTCTTCCTCCACGGTCCCTGAAGGTCCGCTCGAGGCAGAGGAAAACCAACCAAACAGGCAGACACCCCGATAATCCTGAAGAGATCCCTGCAGTCTGGACACCAAATATCCCCCGACACCCATGGGGCATTTCACTGCTCAAGTGTAGGGGAGAGATTTGGCCTGCTTGGCTGGCTGTACACTGGGCCAGCTCTCATGCTGGAACCCCTCCCTTTTGTTTCCTGAGCAAAGGGGTGGGGGGTGGGGGGGGGGGGCGTTTCCCATCAAATTGGACTTTTTCACAGTAGAGAGCGGCGGGGTTAAACAAGCAAACACAACCCACGCTCGAGAGACGTACAGCGAGGCGGAATCAGCTCACACACACACGCACGCACACACAGGAGCCGTATCCCTTACTGTTCATCGCTGACAATGTGTAATTGTTTCTCATCTGCCTAACGCTCCCCTGCTTTCCGCTAATGCTCTGCTGCGAGTATTGTGTTTCGGCAGAGCGATAGACGAGGGGCGCACGCCAGGCGGCGGAACGTGGGGCTTTAAAATGATTTCCCATTTCCACCACGTTTAACCACAAAGGGGTCATTTCTGTCTCTCGTCTTGATGAATATAAAGGAGCTAGAGAGGGGGAGATAACACCTTCCGCTAAATCACGATGGCGGTTTAGACCTTCTGTTTTGAAAAACAGCACTCTGCCGATCCGGCTGGTAGCAGCTGATGGACAACGATGAGGAGTCAAGTAGGAATGGATGTATAGGCACAGTAGGACATGCACCACTATTAATGTGTGTATATATACGTATGCTGTTAGTATATGTATGTGTGTGTCAGTGTGTGTGTGTGTGTGTGTGTGTGTGTGTGTGTGTGTGTGTGTGTGTGTGTGTGTGTGCGCGCGTGTGAGTGTTAAATAAATGTCTCTATGCATATACACATACAGTATGTAATAAAGACCTTTATGTAAACACACACACACACACACACACACACAATCGACAATATCGACCACCGACAAAATACACACAATACAGACTACTATTGAGGTGGAAACCCACCCACCGGTATGAATAAAGAAAAAAAATGTGCAGTCATAAATACAAAATGTGAAAATATTCTAGTCAACGGACTGAGGGCAAAGCTGTAGTTGTAGTGCTGTGTGGCTAAGTTTTCAAAGTGGGGTGTACTTGCTGAGCAAGCGTTTAGAAGAATCCACTCCAGCTCGCAGATGCACACACACACACACACACACACACACACACACACACACACACAAACATAGCATTACACTTTGGATTGGCAACTGTCAACTGTCAATCTGGAAACTATTGCAAGAAGAAAATGGATGCTCACTCTCAGGCAAGGAGGGCTTGCTAACATGCAACAGCTCTCAAAATGGCGTCTCCTTGTTCTGTCTTTAATTTCCTTCTCTAATCCCACTAGTTTTAAAGTGTTATCTCATATTCAAGCAAAAGTTATAAAGCTCATGCCATTCTCATATGTTGAAACCACAGGGCCTGCAGGAAAAAAAAAATGTTAAATTTTCATATAACATAGACATTCACAGCGTGTCTGTGATTGATTGGAATAGATTGCTACTTAAAATCTCGTTCAGAACCCTTTCACACCCTCTTTTCCCAAAATATATGAATTTTGTACTTAGGAAACTGAAACTACTGTCTAGTTAGTCGGTTAGACTCTTACCATGACCCACGTCAATCAGTGGTACTTGTAGCATGCAGGCTATGGAACAAAGAGGAAGCCATATTCTGCTGTATGTGGATTGGCTGACTTTTCAAAGGCCTCTGTTCTCTGTGTGAGGTGTAAGAAGAAGTGACAATAGCTCGGGGCTTGTGTTGTGTTCTGTTCTGCATGCTACGAAAGAAAATGTGTATTGTGTACTGAAGAGTCTTTCTTTTTTATCACTTGGAATTTAGGGGGGAGAACCACTAGCATTTCACAGTGGGCTGTGGCTTGGTGTTAAACAAAGAAACGTAAAAAAAGAAAAGGAGAGAAGTAAAGTTACAAATAACACAGGGTCAGCTGATTCATGTGAACCAAAAGTACGCCAATGCTTTCCTTGAGTGTTACATTTTTTGGAAGGACTTTCGATTTGTTTATCGTATTCCTTGTAAAACACTTTTTTTTTTGCTCAACAAAACCTTGAAGTCAATGATCAAATATCATCGCATCAGTGTATTGAAATGATGAAGCCCCAAAGCTGTTTTCCCATAACAGCACCATTCAAGGGAAATAATTATTGGTAATGGTGGTGATATTGCTACTGTATTATATTTCCCCAGATATCATTGGTAGAGTCAAAGCTTCCCTAGGATGCACTTTGAATGAGCAGTCTGCCTGCTGGCTGCCTTAACTAATAAGGTGGATTGTTTCGGGGGTACATCTAACGCAGTCTACACAGTCTCAATGGGTTTAAGAGCAGCTTTTAGAGTGCTCAAAACAAGTTGGATTAAAGGAGTTTTAAACTAACAGAGGAATACAAAAAAAATCCTTGATCTGTGATTCTCTTCCCAGGTATAGGTTCAACCAATTCTTTTGATATAAGAACAATGACACAGGAAAATAAAAATGAAAAATAAAAATACATCTGCAACTGTCTTGGATGAAAATGTGAAATTGCTCATATCTTATCTCGGTCTGGCAGAGTGTGTGTGCGTGTGCGTGTGTGTGAGCGTGTGTTTGTGCATGTGTGTGTGCGTGTGTGTGTGTGTGTGTGTTTGTGTGTGTGTGTGTGTGTGTGTGTGTGTGTGTGTGTGTGTGTATGTAAACAGGGCCCTGTGTCGTTTCACCTGATTCCAACATCTCTGTAGTTCCCCCTATTGTGACTGTGCCTGCTGCACCAGGGACCACGGCGCTGCTGACTCATCCGGAATAGAAACGCTCAGAAATTCAGTTTGCCTTCAGGGGTGATGAAAACCCTTCATCCTCCAGGCATTCTCTCGCCGAGATAAAAAAAAAGAGCATTGGGATTTCTAGAAGGACGGCCGGATATTATGCATGGAAGGGAGCCTATTCAAGGCATATAGTGTCTGTGGTAAAAGCAATGTGTGTGTGTGTGTGCGCGCGTGTGTGTGTGTGTGTGTGTGTGTGCGTGCGCGCATGCCGCGTTGCCTCATCCCGAAGAGAGATGGCTTCATTAATCGTGTGTCCTCTCGCAAGCTCTCACACACTTCCCCCTCTTACCGAGGGAATATGTTGAATAAGTAATGAGGGTTGAAGTGCTGAGTGACAGTGTTTTGGCCTCACCTGTCCATATCCTGAGGGGTGTTCAGAGACCGCTAAATGGATCAATCCTATCAATCAACACTTTCTGCTCTCCTACTGCTAAACCCAGGCGAGATTTGCCAAGGTGTAGGGCTAGTGGAAGGAGGGCGGGTAAGGTTTCTGCAGTGACTGCTGTCTCTGTCCAATTTGTTGGAATGACAAATGAGAAAGGAAAACATCGGAATAGTCAAAAAGAAAAAGAAAAAAAAAGATAGATAGATGGACCACCGATAATGATTTCCCACTCAACAGGAAGTTAGCGAGACAGTTTGCAGTTCTTGTGCAATACCTTAGTCTAAGGGATATTAGGAACTGTTTGACCAGCGCATATATTAACGTGATTATTGTTGGTATGACCACAATTATAATGTATGTTGTAAACGGTAAATTATCAAAAGATTACCGAAAGCTCATTACACAGCAGTACAGTATGTTCCGATTGATAATCAACAAAGTCAATTATTCTTGCAAATTAACACGATTAGTACAAGTTATCGCAGCGTGTGCTGTTTAATCATGCTATCAGATGTAATCTATAATCCATTGCCTAAATCCCAAGAGTACCCACACATTTCCAAAACAGTTTTCCCTCACATTCAGGCATTATTCTGCATATTAGTCACATTATCTGTCCAAAGATTCATGATGTAACTACCTGACAAGAGACTGATAGGACTTTCTCTGAATTATAAATTCTGCAATTACTGGAGCGAATATAGGAGGGAAAACATGACTTGGACTGTTCTCCTGGGAGTGTGTTATACAGCAATTCAGGGGAGTACTTCCTGGCATTATGACTTTGATTGAAGGAGTGGAATAATATTAAACTATGCCACTATACGATACTGTTATGTTTTCAGTCGACAGATCACAGGATGAAAGACTATATGACGGCAAACATCTAAAGATGGTTAGGTTTGAGAGAGAGAGAGAGAGAGAGAGAGAGAGAGGGAGAGAGAGTGAGAGAGAGAGAGAATGAAAGAAAGATAGAGGGACAGCGAGAGAGAGAGAGGGAGATAGAGCAAGAATGAAAGAAAGAGAGAGAGAGAAAGAGACAGTGAGAAAGAGAGAGAGAGCGAGAGAGGGAGAGAGAGCGAGAGAGCTGCATGGAAAAACACATACAGAGATGCCCACAGTGTGACAGACACAGACAAACTCCGTTCCACCGGCTCATCTATAACCAGCCGAGTGACCACAGCAGTAGTGTCCGCACCGTACAAGCAACCTCCCTGAAATATTAGCTTCAGGCTGCAACGTCAGCCTCCAAACACGCCCGACCAAGTCGATTAATATTGATTCTGCGTTTGCACAAGCATGTGTGTTTTTTCAGGTGGAACCAAATTACTTTGAAACCCCCCTGGGAAGGATCGGCTACTCCTGGGAAAAACAGGGGGGAGCCATTAGCCGACTGAGCTAGGAGAACCAAACTGAATTAAGGCGAATAAACAATAATAAAACAGGTTGTCGTTTTCGCTCTAGGGAGTCTCAGTCAAGGGGAGCCGAGAAGTCCTGGATTCATCAGCTCCTTCACTCACTTGGCTCCTGCCCTTGGCTGTGACTCTCGGATAAATGTTTAATGGAATCGCGGGCCGGGCCATCTAACGTAGTACCGTAGATGGTTTAGGACAAACGGGTAGCCATGAAAGTCATCCTCAGCCTTTTATATGGAGGCCTATTTCATGTGTGCTTGGAATTGACACCCCCGTTGTGTTAACAACAAATGAAAATCCACTTGACACTTTATAATATTATATCGCTGTTGGAAAAGACAACAAGATGGACACATTTCCTCCTCATTAATACTGTGGACCAAGAAAAGGGAAAACTTGTTAGAAAGAGTTCCCAGAAGTGGCTCAGCAAACAATGAGAACTGGCACGGTGAATCACACACTGTGCCCTGTGTGGGTAGTCACCGCTAAGCAGACAGGCACCATCTCTTATTACTGACTAATTACTCTGTCTTTAAGCAAGTTACACTAAAACATCCAGAACTCCAAAAAAAAAAAAAAAAAAAGAAGAAACACAAGGTGCCAAGAAAGCTGACAACCCCCGCCGCCCGTCAGCGCTTGCTGCTGCCCTTTCTAAGCCTTCACAGAGCTCCCTGACAGAACTGAACATCAATTTAGGAATCAGATACGCAATTATGACACTCATTCGGCGGCGTAGAAAAACAGGATTATCCAGGTCACGTCTCATTCTCTCTCGTCTCTGGCATCTTGCTGGGCGGTTGAAATTGAAGGGGGAGGGGGAGGGGGAGGGGAGGGGGGGGGGGTCATGAAGCGTCAAGCAGGCGGCCCGTGCGTTTGTGCCAAACCACGCAGATCAGACGGGTCACCTCTCCGGGTGCGTTCTCAAAACGCTCGTACAAGGAGGCCGACAATCAGGGAGACACCTTTGCGGCAGCGGTTTATCGAAGCGACTGTGCTCGAAATAAATCACACGACGCCACATGCACACGCTCATTTACTTCGGGTCATTAATGCCATCAAAGAGCTTGAAGCTGCTTGCATAGACAGTGTTCTCATCAAACTCTGGGAGCAGAGCAGAGGCACAGGCAACCGGAGAGTGTGCCAAGACAAGGAGCAGTAGGAGTTTTTGTGTGTGTTTTTTAAAGGTCTCATCTCTCGGTTATTTACAGAAACCCTCTGTGTGAGTCAGAGATAATGAGCCCTCTTTGATCAATGCTGCATTGTTGAATGTGATGATCACCTTGTAGTGCATCTGTGTATGTGCGTGTGTGTGTGTGTGTTTGTGTGTGTGTGTGTGTTTGTGTGTATGTGTGCGTGTGTTCCTCTTTGGGTGCTCTGCATGTTTACGCCTGCTTTATTGTTTTAATTGTGTGCATGTGTATGCCTACGCGTACACATAGGCTATGTGTGTATGAGCATATCCGTGTGTAAGATGATCTTCTTTGTAGTGTGTGTTGTGAGAGGGATTCTGACTGTTGGTTGATGAGCATTCAGGTCAACCCCCTGTCTCCAGATGTACTCCATCTTGGAGTAGCAGCTGTCCCACTGTTAGGCGCTATAATGGATCCCACTGCTTTTCCTGGAAAGACGAGCCCATGTTTACTCCTTCAAATCCTTGTGCATGCCATGTAGATAGTGTATACCCATCCCTAATTTGGTTCCTAACCTTAACCTTACTGTGTTTTTAATGCATATCCCTAATCTTACTCCTAACCCTAACCTTACCGTTGTTTTAAAAACTTAAGGTAACCTAGAAAAATCTTTACTGCCTACGCACCTGGCCAATCCTTGAGGGTGTGGCTTGCCAAGAAAAGCAGTGGGATCCACAATAACGCCACTGTTAGACAAGCAGGTCCTCACGAGCACCTTTTCACTATCATGTCAATTTCTACAATGTTACTATTGTTGCAGCACTAATAGACCAAAACAAGATAGGGTTTTCTTCAACAGAGGGCAAAGCACTCTAAAAGGCAACACTATTTCTGGTTATGTCCCAAATCCTTATAACAGGCAATAATTTAGACACCACAAATGCACATAACAGTTTATAATTAATGGTTAGTTTGATTTTGGAATGCATTTACCACATATGATTGCAACAGAAAACGATTATCACATAATGATTAAAAAAAAAAACGTATCAATTAATATTAATCATCTAAACAGAAACAAAACATCTCATTACTACGCAGCTGAGAAAAATTTGCAAGGCTTGATTGTCTTCATTTGTTTCTATTAATTGGAGGGGAAAATGTTTTTTCAGTATGAATTTTGTATCAGTATTTATTCGAGTCCACTATACCAACCCGCCTGTTTTCTTCAGCAGATCCCCCTAGGGGGCACGAGCTTGAATTATCTACTGAAAGCAGCTTCTTCTCCTTTGGAGGCAATAATTAATCCACCATTTATAGGAAATAAAAAGCTGTGTGGAGATAAGAAAGTGTGGACCGGGAGTTATTTGGTGTAACCTCTGCATCAGGCACCAACCCCC
Organism: Galaxias brevipinnis; assembly: GCA_036023535.2. Lineage (NCBI taxonomy): Eukaryota > Metazoa > Chordata > Actinopteri > Galaxiiformes > Galaxiidae > Galaxias > Galaxias brevipinnis. The sequence continues at coordinate 15,436 of JAVQIZ010217613.1, read as the reverse complement.
CAAAGCTTATTGTTATGGTGTCACATTTATTTTCTTCCCTCCCTAAACTGGAAACATTAAACTCTCTTGGCTCCTTCTTTCTTTTTTTCTCCTTGGGCTGCTTAACCACTCCAACTGACTAAAAGGATTGCAAAAACCAGCTATCCTTGTGGACAAAAACTCTGTTTTGATGGTGTTACATACTGTAAACATTGCTTACATTGGTTATATGGTTAAAGACATGCTGTGTACCCCAAACTCTAGCTTTAAAAGTGTCAATCCACTCCAAAAGGCGTGATCCACAATTTACTAATGCATAAAGTTTTCTAGTTAACACGCGAGGGCCTGGTGCCTTAGCTCAAAGTCTTTCCAAAGACTCACTGGATCCAGTCAACCAAGACAGCCATCTCCATTGATAATTTGCAGTTAATAAGAATTAAATTGGCCAATGGAATGGATGTGGTGTAAAGTCCCATGCGGATGACAGTTTGACTTTTGGTGCCTCTGATATGTGGCTGACAGCCCACATGTAGAGTCTAATGGGCCCGTTCCACTGACAGCTGTTAAGAATGGTTCATTGAACTTACAATTATCAGAGGCCACGGTTCACTGCCAGGCTTCTTTTTTTCATTTCTGACACAACACTACACAAACAAGTGGCTCAAATGAAATAGGCCTGTGGTAACAGCTATGAAGCCTTCCAGACCGTCACGGCATCTTAAGTACAAACACTGCAGTCAATGAGAGGAAGTGACATTGCAGATTATATGGAAAAATACTTTTGTGGCTTGTTTTGCTATTTGTATAGTGCCGAGAGAATGCATTCATTAACTGTCTTCCTAGATTACTCTGGGATTGAATATAAATAATGTGCATCATCTGCAATCTAATAAACAAATACAATAAAATCAAATCAATATTTTGATTGCGTTTGCATATGCATAAGCTGCCTATAGGACCTTCATTATAAGTGCTGACTTTTTCCAACAGCTTCTACAGGACTGACAGATTCATCCCCGCCCTTCTGAAAGAAGTGAGTGTTGCAAGGGAGGAGAAGATAACGGAGCATATTGAACCATTCCTAACACCCCCCCTCCACCTACCCACCCATCTTACACCCCCCCATCACCCACACCCCACCCCACCCCACCCCGCCTGGACTGACTCTGAACCCAGCCAAGCGCATCTCGCCCGCTCTCCACGGCAAAATCAGACAGTGCAGCCTCTTCATCTCTCACCTCCGACTCATTATTACCTGATTAAGTGTGATTAAGAAAAGATCATTAGCAGCTGCATGTCCTGTCAGTAATGATTACCGTGATGGCTTGCGTCATATCCAATAAGCTCATCTGCACGCTGAGCCGCTTTACTGATTAGAGAGGCATTGTTTCCCAATTGACTCGGACCAAAGGCTTGGAAATAGAGGGGAGCCGGTGCGGAAAGCCAAGGAGCGGTATAAATACTCCGATAGCCGCTACGGCATTGTAATGAGATTTGAACTCCACACAGAGGACTGTCTTGACCCACATTTAGCCAGCCTCTTGGAGTGTTCCATGTCGAGGATTGCTGACCTAACGCTGGTTTTGTTTGGCCATCTCTCGTTTGTTATGCTCCGGAAAGACAGGATGATTCACGAACCCAACGGATCCCTTTGAGCGTGTTTAATAGATTGTTTGAAGGTGGGCTCTCTGATAACATGGTAGGATGCAGTAGGTCAATGTACAAAACCATAATCCTCAGCCAGAGTCTTCAACACCAGCTTCTCTTCAACCCTGTACCATTGATGATGGAAAAAAAAAATTAAGGATTTTTTTGTTTTTCCTGGAGCGTTGCCAGGAATCATGATCAAGTGGATTTGTTTTTGGCCAAGGTAACCTGGACCTATAACATCAGAAATTGTATTAATATAACAAAATCCACTGTTAGCATAGCGATAAGAGAGGGAGAGATAGTCAGAGAGGAGGGGGGGTGGGGGGGGGCAATGACAGAGAGAGAAAGAGAGGAATACAAAAAGAATATGACCTCCATGTTGTGTAAAAGATTAATTAAACCTATTCATAGTACGCTCTTGGAATAGCAACTACTATCCCCTTGGATGGCCTTTTTAAAATGTGTAGTCATAACACACTGGACTTCGGAGGCTTCATCCATGGTTTCCTGACACAACGCTGCCACAACATGTCACACTTTGATTCAACCTAACTTGACAGTTGTATGTGCAGGTCTTTCTCTCTCTCTCTCTCTCTCTCTCTCTCTCTCTCTGTGTGTTCTGCAGCTTTCAAAAGCTATAATCAATATCAAAAGCATATAAAGTGAAGAAAGGAACTGTCAGGTGCTACCATACCATTAAATAGTTCTAAACAACATCGAGATGAATCATTTGAACCTCATTTAAATGTAGCACGAGAGAAAATGCAATGAGAGGTAGGCGTTGATCCGCTGGTTGTGAATCTATGAACTCATCAACAGAATAACGGTCCGACCATGCTCTGGAGCAGTGGCAGAGCTCAGTAAGCAAGAGGGAGCTGGACAAGGTCCGCAATCAAAATCTGATTAGATGTTTACAATGGGGAAAATAAAGATGCTACCAGTGAACTGATGGACCCAGACACAAAAATATCCTGTCACCTTTTCATTGTGTGCCATATTCTACCGTCCGTTTCCCTTTCTGTAAAAGCTTGTTTTCTGACTGCCAAATAACCAGGGATGGAAGGGATTTTGAGTGCTCACAATTTGATGTATGAATGAGGTGTGCTTTCAACGTGTAAGTAGAACTCCAAGTTGGGGAATGCTGATATGTGTGCTGAAATAGTGCATCTTTCAGATACTTTAAGGCAGTATTTCTTTTACCTTCACACAATGTTTATAGTGTTAATAAAGCTCTGTCAATACGAGGGATTTGGACTCAAAGATATCATGCCTAAACCATCTATTTACTAGAACGAGTGATCAATTGCGTAACAGCCAGCACAGCAAAGATGCACTGTAGAGGCTAGTCATGTTAGATAACAGTATGGTTCCATGATGAAGAGGAGGCTGCTGCTGTCCAGGCTGAGAGCTTTAGATAAAGATAGCTCCACAGTGGAATGGCCTGGAATGCTACCAAGCAGTGGGATAGATCGGTTTCCAATTCCTCCCATCAGACAAATTGAGCCCAATGGCCAATTATTCCCATTGCCAATTATCCTAACCTTCCTATCAGCCCCCCCAAGGCCCTGTGTGACTCAGCCTGCCAAATTTGCTTTTGCCCTGTCACCTCCATTTTACAGATGAAAACAGACAGCAAAGCCCTGCGCTGCAGAATGAGGCCGGGCCAAATATCTATCCTTAATCCATACCAAGTTAAAAGTGTTTGTGTACTGTCCCTGGAATAATCTACTCAGCCTGCAAGGTATTTTTGTTCCTTTTGTGAGTGCCTATCAATAGAAACTGTCACATTTTCATTACGACAGTAACCAAACGCCTTTTTTATTGTACAAAGTAAAATTCATAGATAAACAAAAAAGAAAAAGAAAAGAAAAAGCAATAATATTACTCGGGGGAAAAAGAGAGCATAAGGAATTCCCATGAAGGCTTAATCCAGTGTTATGTTGGATCAGCTTGTTTAGCTCTATGCACTCCTTTTCTGTAGTTTTGTGGCAAACAAGACTGCTGACCTGCAAAAGTGGATGAATCGTTTCCGGGTCACTTGATCACATGTGACAGGTGAGCTACAACCCCAAACAGAAACCTCTACAGCACAAAAACAAGTGCAACATCCCAAACGCACCCTGTAAACCTAAAAACACTCAATAACAAGGTTCCAAGTATGGGAGTGTGGTGGCATTGCAAATATTTCATTATTCCTATCCTGTTTTTTTTTTATGGGTTGTGAGGAGTAGGTAATAAACATAATGGAATAATCATTCAGTGTGTTACAGAGCAAACATGTAATTATTCAAAATTACCTCAATTATTCTACTGTCGTCTGGCCCTCATCTAAACAAATGTATCAAGGCGGACCATTAATAAAAGGGTGAGGAGGAAATGCCTACTTTGTCTGTAATACGTTTTATATTGACTGATAACTAGATAGATATGACTTTATTTATCCCGAGGTAAACTCGTAACACTACGTAATAACTATAGACTAGATTATTAGTTTGACTACGGCTATCCATATAAAGTGAGTTGTTTAAATGGCCAAGTGTAAGTTTTGCATTAGTAAGAAAATATAGATTAAAAGCTATATATATATATATATATATATATACAGTACTGTGCATATGTTTTAGGCAGGGCGTTGCTGTTTTGAAGGCGAAGGGTGGTCACACCAAATGTTGATTTGACACAGATTTACTTTTCACTCACTTTGCATTTTATGAATTGATAAAAAATAAAAAAAAATTTACGTTTATCTTTTAATTAGTTTTTTTCAAACTTTAAAGACATCACTCATGCCTAAAACGTTTGCACAGTGCTGTATTTATATACAACTAAAAGTCTGATTAAAATATAGATTCAAAGTAGTATATATATATATATATATATATATGTATATATATATATATATATATATATATATATAGCTCTGTGGATAGTGCAAAGCAAACAGAATAGTAAATTTGCTTGCTGCTAGCGCTGGTGTCACTTCCCCAGCACACAGCCTCATAGTAGATAACACCTGCTACCACAGACTGGAAGAACATCCTCAGCAATGTCCTGCATACACCAATGGACCTGAGCCTCTCAGGAAGCAGAGTCGGCTCTCTGTCTTCTTGTGGTGCCCCACTCCAGCCTGTTGTCGAGATGAACCCCCAGGTACTTGTAGGATTCAACAACCTCCACGTTACTAATATAAGTGATGTTGAAATCCGTGGGAGATGATTACAGCTGGCCCTGAGAAATTACATCAATACATATTGAACTAATTTTGATGCACTTTGGAAAGAAATAGTTGTGTATTAAGTTTCACCCACAAAAAAAACTACAGCAGGAGTACTGTCTGCAATCTTCCACAACTCTGATAATGATATAGAATAAAAAAAAAGGCTTTTTAGCGACTTCCCTTTTAGAAGTTTATGCCTGACTTGTTTCTGTGGCAAGTTTCTTTGCCAGAGTAAAAGTTTCCTTCGCAATTGGTTCACTGTATTAGTTCCCATTATGATACTGAGCAAAGTGGTAACGGTACCGACAACCATGTGCTTTCTGAAAGCAAAGCCACAATACAGAAAAAAAAGCATACATCTGGTACAAGAACTCAACAGGAGGTGGCCAATACTGAAAGCTCAAGATGCCATTACTCACCGCTGTGGAAACAGAGGGTTGCAGTGCGGCAGGTGTCAGCTGTCACATGTCTATTGGTAGAAACGCGGCATCGAGCTCCGCGCCTTTATGACAGGATGCAAGCATGCCTGGAGTTTTATAGCATCATTTACAGTACCATATTCTGAGGGAGGCTGAGGATTTATGGCTTTGTATTTATGTAGCGTATACGCATTCATAAACTCATTACTAATCTCACCGGTCTCAGTTTGGCAATGGGGAAATATTGTGCTCGCTCTATTTTTCCAGATGAATCTGAGAATAGATTAATCTGAATCTTGGAATGTTCTCCAGTCCTTCAGTGATACACCTTCTCTTTCATTGGACGCTCACACAGTGCTCCACTCCCGTAGTCACACAATGGAGAGGCATGCACGGGGACACGAGCACATCAGATATTGGAAGAACAAATCAACAAATACATAATCTATAATTTTCTAAAGATTTAACCCCAAGGAAGCATTCATTTCACACATCAATCCCATAGATTTTTCTCGAATGATACTAAGCAGAGCAAGCAAATTAAACTTGATCTATGGATTTCATTAAACGTATCTAATGTAGCAGAGTGAATCTCATTTATTCAAGCAGTGAACACAGTTCCTTTTTTTCCAAGAGACAGAGCAAATGGATTTCAAATTGAACGTGTATGAACTGATAAAAAGCCATTCAAAGCAATTAAACCAGCTCAAAGGTCTGCTTTTAATGTTCTAAAATGCACGGTAATGTACATTCCATCATTTCCAAAATATTTTAATCGTTGAAAAAAACCGAAAATGACAATAGGTCCATAATACAAACACCTATAATGGTCAATGGAGACTCACAGTGCATTATATAGGCTTTAAGATGGTAATGCTTACATAATTTTAAGATTAAAATGCAATTTGCCAAAATAGGATTTTCAACACCAACAACCCTACCTTGTTTTGGCTGCATACAATTTCTACTGTTTTTGTTTGCTTCAGGCTTCACGCTGGAACAGTCAGTCAGGCTGATACACATGGTGACTACAAGGTCACTGTTTAGAAGGTGTGCTCGTGCTTAGTGCTTTACTTTCTCTGGATGTGTGTGTGTGTGTGTGTGTGTGTGTGTCTGTGTGTATTTGTCTGTTTGTGTATTCATCTTTGTCTGAGGCATTTGTTTTTAATTGCCTTGAGGGGAAAAGCCACAACGTAAGTCAGAATAGTTTACAGTAGCCACGACATTAGACCTCTAACTGTCTGAAAGGACCATACTGGAGCAGACACTGCCCTGAAATCTATGTGGATATGCAAATAAATGGTGACTTATTTGTGTGTGTTTACGTGTGTGTGTGGGGTGTGTGGGTCCATGTTTAGTTACATAGCATTGCTTGTCATCTTCCTCTCCACAATAAAAATATGCCTCACTAACAGGGACTCAATTGATCATTAAGCACATAGTGTAACTATTAACATATGATATTGTCCCTGTGCAAGCACAAACGCAGTACCAAATGTCATGGGTTGTGTGTGTGTGTGTGTGTGTGTGTGTGGGGGGGGGCTGCTAGTTAGATGAGTGGGATGGGGTTGGTTTGTGTCACAGCCAGCCAGTGATAACAGTGTGCTGGTGACAGGAGGGTCATGGAGGTCTGGCCACCTGGCAGCCTCTTATCTTGTTGCACAGGTTGTCCTCCCAAAGGCCATTTTATGGAGCGCTGTCACAGCTCCCAACATAATGCAATTAATCAGCTGTGGAATTGTATCATTGTACGTGTGTGTGTGTGTGTGTGTGTGTGTGTATTAAGGGAAAGAGAGAAAGAGAAAGTGTGTGTCTGTACTGTGTCATATAAATATCTCTACCACACGCACATACAGTACTGGAAGTGCTAATTCAGTACATGCTCTTGCACACACTCACCACACACACACACGAATTTACCCTCACTGAGTGTGAACGCACACACATTCGATCAAATGCGCACAAGCTTGGTTTTCTGGTGAACTGTGTGAACTGTGTTTTGGCAACCATTTCAAGTCTTTGCATCACGGATGTCTCCATAAATTGAAAGGAGTCATTTGCATTGGTCCAGCATGCCTCGTTGGATTCAGACTGCCTCTCTTTTGCTCTAAGCACTGTCCAAGGCGCTGGCTATTACACTGCCATAACTAAAATCACTGATATCAGACCACTTATCTTTAATCGTTTTAAATCAAAGCCTTGGTTATTTCGCACAGGCATTACTCATTTGATATAACAAACCGCAGGTGTTTTGTGTGTTTTAGGTAACCAGAAATGCATTGTAGCCAATATGAATGAAATGGTTGAAACACGCACAAAAAGCATTTCAACACTTAGGGCTAACCGTGTCAGCCAGGCTCAATTTCAATTTAAATTTCAATTCAAACCCATTTAGTAGCCAAGTGGTCTGATGCTAGTGCTACATTAAGGCAGAGATTACAGTCAACACTGGAATGAGTTACATGCAGATTCATACACTAGCTACCACTAGGACTAATGCAAGACTATAGGTCAAATCTGTTGAGCATAGTTAGAGGGTACTGGAGCGTAGCAGAAGAGGGTGAAAGTAGCCACTCCAAATTCAGCACCATGGAGAGCTCTGACAACTTTGTACTCAAACACATACAACATAGAACTTTCTAATCTATTTGGTTAACAATACCGGTTTGTATGAAAATAAATGTTGCACAAAACAAATCAATAAAGAAGTGAATACATTAGATAAGATTATGTAAATCCTGAAGACATAGTTCTCTTCTATTACATCCCATGTATTAAAGCAGGGCCCCATGGTCATCTTAACATTTCAAGCTGGGATGCGTGCTGTTATACTTATAGTATAAATGATGAACGATTCCTCCAACAGCCATTGCCCCATAGTTTGAATATGAGTCAGCAAGCAAACAAGCAAAAAAACAACAACACTGCATTCGATTAAATCTCGATTTAATACTTTGTGCTCCCTTGACTACCTCCAATTTTCACCTGCATGTTGCCAATACTGTCTCAAATGCTGCCTGTCCGCAGGAAGGCTAGTTTGATGATTATACAATAACACTATTAACCACATGCTGTCGGCGCAGACTGTGTCATTATTGACCATTATACCAAGCACACTTCCCTGTGGACCGACAGTCTCCTCCTTACGGAATACCAATATAGAAAAAAAGGTTTTGAAACGGGCTACACCATTGCAGAAGTGGACCCATGGGACACAGTGCTGAAGGACTAGCTGGACCACACACACACAGGAGCAGAGAGGGTGATTACTCTGCGATCTGATAGAGGGGGGTCAGGGTCTCCAATAGACCCGAGTGGAAACATAGATAGTATCGGCTTCGACAGCGGGGCTGGGGGGAGCAGCGATAGTCCTCCACCTTGCACGGAGACAACTGGAGGTCCACAGTGACACACACGCGCTGTCGGTGTGTACTCCCACTCCTCCTCACCCTGCAGTTCCTCCTCCCTCTCGCCCTCCGCGCTCCCTTGCGGGGAGGTCTAACAGCTAATCAATAGCGATTTCAACCAGCTTGACAAATGACAACTCGTCGAGTTGAGAGTTTCTGTAAATCAACTGTCAAAGCAAGTTTACGGGGGATGGTCAAAGAAAACAGGGTAACTATGTGAATGGGACGTTATTATCTGTATGCCTTGGAGTTGTATAAATCATGGCTCTGTATATTCCTGATGACGAGATAGGCATATCTTCTCGTTATGGCGAGGCTGTTTTATTGATTTCAGACATGGCACAGGGAACTAAAATATAATTAAATAGAAAACAGCTTATGTGGTTGTTTTCATACGTCGCACATGGAATAATATATGTGGCAAATCCGTGCTGCACTTACTATGAGTACACTGCTAAAATCCTTGACCGTTGTGGGGCAACACACATGCCGCATCCCATCCTCCCATCTCACCCCAGGCGATTTCTCATTGCAAAGCTATGGCTTTAGCCCCTGCTGACCTGTGCGTTTCTGCAGAAGGACAGGCTCAGCCCCACAGAGGAAACAGCGATAAAAAAAAGAGACCACTCTTCCCCACAGTGTCTTTAATAGTAATGCAGGGCCTGTGGCTGAGCTGGGCTCCCCTGCGGCTTTGACAATGTCTCTGAACAGGGATTCACATGCTGCTTTTAAATCACACAGGAGCTGGAGTAGTTCTGGGGTGATTAGAATCTGTCAGACTTCAGTGTTATGGACTGATCCTTTTAGCTTTGATCAGTAATTAAGCTGTCAAACTTGAAAAATAAATACCAATTTGTAGGGTACAAATATGAAATGAAAGTATTTTAATACTGTAGTGCCACAATAAAAAAGAGAGACAACATGAATTTTTAAGTGACAATCCCTACACCATTGACATCCTACGATGACAAGGGCACAAATGAACGTTTAGGCTTAGCGGTCACACACAATCATCTTAGTCACATTCATTACCTATTTTTTTGTGGTGAAAATCTATTATGGCTCAGAGTATGCCGTTTCAAGCACCAGAGTACAAGTCCACTCTGAGATGAGATTGACACCGCTCCCTCCCTTCAGCAAGCAGAAACCGGATGCTTGACTTTGCACAAGGGCACCTAGCCATAAGCAGGGCAGTGCCACTTGGGATATGTGGATTTCCACACATCTTGTCACATACAAGTCTAATTGACAGGGACAGTTGTGAGTGACAGCCGCCATCTGAACCTCAATGCTCAGGTGGACAATGATTCGAGAATAATCTCTGTGACCAGAACAGATCACATAGCCTAGCGGTATGTTGATAATGCTTCGGTCACACAGGTGTTTGTGTTTTGATTTGAATACAGACAGTATAATCGGAATGTGAATGTGTGTTGCTCAGGAGAACCATTCAAAAAGGATTAACTTATCTGACTGTTGAAACAGAAACGGAATATTTCCAATATCAGAGAAATAACCTTTCTCATTACATTTTTTCAACGTTGAATTCAATTACGGAGCATGATAAATATAATTCACAGTGGTTTAACTATGTTTGGTGAAATAAACTGGTCCATACTGAAGTGCAAGAGCAGCATCATTTCAGACGCATTTAGCGAGACGGGGTTCAATTTCCTCTTGCTTAGCAGAGCGGGCCTCGCTCGTCAGTCACTTCTGCTATTCACCGCTGCATAGTTCTGACGACAAGAAAAGAGAAACACCAAGGCCCGAGTTTCCATCACAGCAGTTTTTCAACACCTGCCCTTTTTAGCTGTAAACCACATCCACTGGTCACAGAGACAGACAGAATCAAATCAGCACACATCTGCCATACTTGATGGCTATCGTTGTCCATGAGATTGAATATTACTGTCCACCGCATGGGGAGGCGTTGGCAGTTTCTTATAATGGAGAAAGCTATCAACATGACAGATAATGATGAGTAATATTGTCAGTCGTGACAATGGAAAACAGCATATGTACAAAATGAGAGTAAATGTTGTGATAACAGACTACCAATGTATTGCAGCTTTGATTATGGGACATATTCATATTTATTACCAGCATGGTTGAATATATATTGACTGAAGTTTAAAGACTGGATCAGGGTCTGTAGAAGTAGCCAGACAGCCATGGCAGAAAACTAATGCAGTAATCTACCAATAGTATTTGTCAATAAATCAATCAAAGATATCATTAAAGGGCCCATTATGTAGATGTGTGATTCCTTAGTGTCGATGAAGCACATAAAAAAAAACTAAAAAACATTTGAACCCTTTCAACTCACATGCCGTTTCTTAGTGGTGAATGCAGGTTTACACCCATTGCTCATTCACATTCATTAGCTGAGTTATGTTATTGGCTAGGGATAGTATAAGTACATTGCATGAACCTAGTCCCACACATTACAGTAATAATGTCCCATATTCATATTTGGCTTCAATAGAAACCAAACGTTACCCATAAAAAACTCACATTTGTTTTGGATCACATGACCATAAAGCCTTTTCTCTGATTGGAGAAGGTTTATGCTCTAGGAAGGCTCTCAAAGTTCCTTTTTTGTTAATCTTGTTGTTTCTAATCTATAGCACAATATAAAGTATCATTAGGCATTTGTGTCATCTAAATGCATTAAATGTATCTACTAGTTTATTGCTTGAATGCATTTAGATAAAGGTCAATAATAAAAATGGCTGTCTGTGTCCAACTTGACAAGCTGTAATACACATAATTTACTTCACAACGCCATGTGCTGTTCCACATTCCTGATTCAAGGGTTTGAACAGAAGCAGAAACTGTAATGTTGCCTTTGGCTGTCTTTCTTATGCTACGTTAAGTGGGTACTTACTGTCACTGTAGTAATTAAAAGGAGGACACTATATCACAGATAACGGAAACTGGGAATTGGCTAAATGCATGGCAGGGACGGTCATCAATGCACTCTGTTACCCTAATCATTCTTTACTGCCTCAGTCCAATGTAACTGACTAAATGGGCGAGGAAAGGATATGAAATGTATTTCAGAGTGCTAACCATTAACTATTCACATATCAGTGATGAAAGCAGTTTGCATGCAGTAACACAAATTCTAAGAAACTGTATCATCCTTTTAATTTTAATTAACAGAGAGATAGAGGTTATGAGTAGAGAACTATGAAATCATAATTGCTTTTAAAGTATCTGGGTTATTTATTGAAAATAACCTTTAAAAAAAATAATTGTTGAACATTATTTAATTATTCAGAATCTATAGGGAGCTATACTTCCATCCTTAAAACTTACACCCCTTTAAGAAAAAAATCAGTAAGGAGCAAAAAGTGATTATAGGAAAATTACTATCAGAAGCAGAACGCACAATGGGATTAACCTATAGGATTACAAACCTTCCTCACAAAATCCAGGCATGATCAGGCTCTCACTAAGGCTTTAGTATTAGTAACCCCCAGCTGCCCTTCAGAACCAGAACAGAACAGTGCATCAGCAGTCGAATGGTCGACGTTGTGTATGATTGCGGGGCCCGTGGACCAGCAACAGCAATGTTGACGGGAGATGAGACAAGAAGCATCCAATGCATGTCTGCATGTAGTTCTTGACAAATGCAATCCCAAATCCTTATCGAAGTCCCCAGAGCCTCCGCTTCCGCTCTTGAGATTTATAGCACCACGACGACAACAACCGGATTTTCTACACAGGATGAGATTCCGCCCAAGACGCCTCGTTAAAGGTCACGGAGTCGGGGCTTGTCAATCCACGTATCGATTGAAATGTTCTGCTACACGGTGAAGGGTACACAGGTGCCTCTTGTTATTGTAACATATTTAAAGTATATTAAACGGATGCAAATTAATAGACTACTGTATTAGTTGTTGTTATTCAATATTGATATGCATTGTCCTGTGATTCAGCGCGCACAAAATGCACTTTCTTATAAATGGTCTTGTTAAATCTTGAAAAGCGTTAATCTGAAGGCGCTTCAAGTAGACCGGCGTGATTAAGAAGATGCATATCGTATGGACTGATTAGCTACCGTGATATGTTAAATTAAAACTGGAACAAATCAACTGGGAGTATTTTTGGTGTTCCATTGAATATCAATTAGGGTAATTAACTGAGATAAATTGCAATTTAGATTGTAATTGGTAGTGAGATGACATTGGAAGTTCATGCAGGGGTTGACACTCATTCACCCAAATCCAAAAGCTAATGGTTTCAGACTGGGCTTGGCTTTAAAAGGAATTGCACTTGATTGACTGATTGGTCATGTCGCAAACACACTAAGCGAATCTATAAGTAGCATGCCAAAAATATTAATGGAAAGATTTGAACTGAGGATGGCTGCAACTGACTGAAATAGTTTATTTCTTTGAAGTAGTTTTCTGTTAAACTACTTGCTAAACCAAAACTGTACTACAAAATAGTAGTAGATCAGCAAAACAAGTGCTACTGTGCACATGGTGTATTTTTTTAAATCAATCCACCTTTTAGTAATACTACTTATCAACGGTGAACAGAGTAGCAATGGGGAAGTGGATTCAAGGCAGTACTTGTGGCGTGGAGAGGAAGCCATGTTGTCCAAGGCAGTTTCTGGAGTTACTGGCATGCAGCTAACATAACAGGGCAAACGTTTTGTGCTGCTCAGTGATTGGCGTTCAAATGCACAGAGGCTTTGTAGGTGCTACCAACAACAAATGTATCCCAGTGGGCTTCTCCAAAGTATAGCGACGCATTCAGGTCAGAAAAAAAAACTGATTAGAAAGGTTGAAGTATCAAATGGCAAAAAATAAATAAAAAATAGGACAAAATAAATAAATTGAATTGCTCCATTGAAGGGAATAACACGTCTCCCCTTTATGGGAAACAAGGCAACAAAGGAAACCATGTGTGCCCTTTGAAACCTCCATCCGATCCTTCCTTTGAAGAACTTACAGCCCAGATAAATTGTGTGCCGCCACTAGGATGAATGGAACAACACCTTCTCCATCTCTGGTGCAATGTTTTGTGATGTTCAAAGTTATACACCACTTTGAAGTCACGGTAGAATCTACTCTTGGAACTGGAGGACGTACTGTATGGGGATACATTTTAATTGAACCCTCACGTTACTACTGCCCTGAAATTAAAACCGTGATCCTTTAGCTCTGGAGTCCAGATAAATGGGAGCAATTAATTTGAGACTTTTATGCACAACTCTTTATATTCCCTTGCTTAATGAATACCTTCAAAACCTAGTAAACTCCTTGTTTGGATACTACTGAACATCAGCACAGTCTGATCAATTAGTGTCAGTGATGGAAATGGTCTCACCTACTTGTGCAGTCACTCACACACACCTACACACACACACACACACACACACACACACACACACACGCGATCCCTGACACAGGCGCGTACCTAGCTCTTACATCCCACTCTGACTCTCTCAAATAGAGCCATTCATCTCTAACGAGCTCCACGGTGATAACAGAGCTACATAAGTCACCGAGTGTGAAATAAACGGAATGGAGCATATATCTAAATTTGGTCCATTCGAAGATCAGAGCCGACAACAGCACTTAGTGGGGGGAGTGTAATGAAGCAGCAAATGATGCTGCGAGCCACTGAAATGCAAAGCGGCGTTCATACCTACTGATTAGACTTATGATTTCGTATTCCAAAAACGTATGGACTCTCCGGGGAATGAGAATTACTTTGCGCCTCTTGATTACCCATAAAACCCCTTGTTTAAGTTATTCTGCGGGGAAGGGAGAAGGCAGAAACATGCCACTCATTCTAGAAGGCCCTTGGTAATTGAAGCCCTGTGATGGCAGTACAAGGCGAGGGTGTGTGGCTTCAAGACGGCTGCGTTTTTGTTTCCAAAATACGAGGGTTTCTCTTTTTGGATTAAGGTCCAAAATCCTTTTTCTAAAGATTAAGTAGTTCCTTGGAACTGTATCAGTATTCACACTACTCATCCATGAATTGATAAATAAATGAGTCTGAGGAGAGACTTTCTAAAATAGCCTTGATGTTTTTATTCTATTTATGCTCACGGCTGAGGTGAAATGAAATGGTTTCCCTGAAGGACGAACAACTTCATGAATGCACTCTGTCTATGTCCTTTCATTAGTTTCCCCTCCCCTTCATCAGGGGTATTCTGTTATGTCTACATGGACATGGTTAATCATATTTTTGTTCTCCAAAAATATATGATTCAATGAATCCACGCAATTGAAAGATAAGCACAGAGACAAGCCAGTATTTTAACATTCTGACAAGCGTAGATAGTCTTTGGTATACACATTTGTGCATGATAAAACCTACTGTACACCTACAAGTACGACATGTTGTGCATGCTATATTAAACCTAATGAAATAATATTGTAACTGTAAGGACATGAATAACTATAGACCGATATCAATTATCAATACAGTAGTGAAAATCTTTGAGAAAATAATTTTTAACCAGTTGACAAATTATATTATTAACAATGATATTTTGTCTCCCTGCCAATCTGGATTCCGAAAATATTTTTCAACAGCCACAGCTTTACTAAAATTTACAAATGATATCTTTTCTGGTTTTGATCATTCTTTATATACTGGTGCTTTATTCTTAGATCTTACTAAAGCTTTTGATATGGTTGACCACTACTTACTCCTGGACAAACTGTACTCTATTGGCCTTAGCAGATCTGCACTTCTTTGGTTTAATTCTTACCTTCATCATCGTCAACAGTGTGTGT